>CM040812.1:30940433-30992933 GCA_022829025.1 Squalius cephalus | reverse complement strand
ATTCTCGAGGACACACACGCCTGGCGCGCTGTCTGGAGGAGTTACACACACACTCTCAGACGCAAGAACACACACCTGACACGGCCTCGCCTCCGTACCGGCCCCGGTCTCCTCTGTCCAGCAGTCCCGACACGGGTAACCACACACACACACACACACACGTGTGCTTTACATGGGCTGGGACTGGGTCATGTTTTTATGTTCGAAAAGCATGTGTGAAATGTTTACAATTTAATATTTGATTAAAATGTTAATAACAGTAATAAGGCCCTATGAAATCAGATTTTTGATAACACTTTATTTTATGGTGTCACTGTTACAGTGTAATTATATATTTAAGTTCTGAGTAATATTAATTAACTACATGTATTTACTATAGGATTAGGGTTTGGTTGAGGGTTAGTTGCATGTAATTATGCATAATTTACTGTTATTACTCAGGGCTCCAGACTGCGACCAATTGGTCGCATTTTGCGACCATTTTTCCTGCCGGTGCGACCAAATATTTATTTAGGTCGCGCTGGCGCGACCACAACGTTGCCGAGCAGCGAATCCAAACAAAATAAAAGCGGAACGAAAATGCGCTACTCCTTCATGCTTCACGGACCGTTTATTAGTTCGGACCAATAATAAACAGCGCAGCACCCCGAACTTGCCAGTCGCGGGCCGATCTCGATCACGCGACACTGTTACAAGGAGATCCAGACTCTGGAGATCCAGTGAAGAAATCCATTGAATTCGCCTCAGAATTAATAACATAATCGCTTGGAGATCCAGTGAGAAACGTTCCGATTCGGCGCAGAGTTCTCTGTTAAACCATAGATATCAGATCAAACAGCGCTGACGTGCAAACCAGGAGAAACACTTATAGAAGGCTTTCAGTCCACAAATCAGCGACATTCACCATGGATTTAATGTAGTAACTGTAACCATAATGTGACAGAAATAGTCAAACGCTTACAAGTGCTAACTGTTACTCATCTTTTTCCAGCACTTCAAAACTATCATATATAAATGTTATTTTTAATGTGATTTTGGTCATCCTTCAAAAATTGTCTTATTTAAACTCTTATTTAAACACTTATTTAAAAATAATAAAATAAATGAATTACCATTGTAAACAGTACGATGCTTATTGGCTATTTTCACTCCCTAATATATATTTTTTTCACTCGATTTGCTTTTTAATTAAAATTAAGACATTATGAATGATAATAATTAAAGTTAATTTCATCTACACCCTAAATTAAGCTTAGTGCTTTATTGCCAGCCCCAGTGCTATCAGATATTTTCTGTAGAACTCAGTGGCTCCGGTGCCGCTGCCCTCAGATGTTAGTCTGGTGCCTGTGAACTTAAAATAAAACTGCACATTGTAATATCTGTACGTTAAGTCTATTTATTATTAAATAATTTGTCAGTATTACAGTTATTTTGGGGGAAATTTGAATAATTGCGTTGCAAGCTGATTTAAGGTGTGCCCCTAAATTTTCTGCTTGCGCTCCTAAAATTTTAAGTCAGGGGCTACAGCGCTCCTAGTAAAAAAAGTTAGTCTGGAGCCCTGTTACTATGGTAAGTACATGTAACGTAACAGACACTAAAATAAAGTGTTAGTTTTTTCTGAATTTCATTTGAATTAAATTAAACATAATTACATTTACATTTTTATTCTTTAAAAATCATGTCTAATCAAATTCATAAAATGTTGAAAATGTTATATTTTGATAAAATGTTAATAATAATAAGGCCCTATGAAATCTGTTTAATGTTTTTCCTAATTCCATGCTTTCTGTTTTATTTTTCTGAATTCCGTTTCAAGTTTAAATATTATAATATTTGTATTAAACAAAATTTAAATTATTTGTTATATTTACAAAGCATGTCTAATCAAATTCTTTAAGCTTGTATTAAATATTTTATTTAAATGTTAACAAATATATAGCCCTATAAAATGTTTACTTTTTTCCCAATTTCTGATTTATTTTTAATTCTTAATTCAGTTTTAATTAAATTTAACAAAATTACAATAACATTTTTATATATTTAAAAAACATGTCTGATCAAATTCATAAAACGTTGACAATTTAACATTTTATTAAAATATAAATAATAATAAGGCCCTATGAAATCATTTTGATTGTTTTTTATAAATTCTGTGCTTTCTGTTTGTTTATTTTTTTCCCCTAATTTATTGATTTAATTAAATCAAACAAAATTACAAAACTTTTTTTTTTAAGTTAACAATAATAAGGTTCTATTTTCTCCCCCAAATTCTGTGTTGTATTTAATTATTCTGCGTTCTGTGTTTTATGAATGAATACAAATTTGTAATCCAAAAATGTGATAATTATAGGAATTCATAAAACTCAAACAATTTCTTTTCCAATATATATATATCAATATCAATACATTTTCACAAATTATTTTTCTGCAAAAAGTTTAGTGTATAAATTGATATTTCTTACGATTAATTGAAATATTATTTTATTTTTATATATATATATATATATATATATATATATATATATATATATATATTTATTTTTATTTTTATTTTTTTCTGCAAAAAAAAGTTTACTGTATACATTGATATTCCTTACAATTTATTAAAACATTCTCTCTCTCTCTCTCTCTCTCTCAGGTCTGAGCTCGTCCAGCAGTGTCCCCTCACCCAGTGACCCCCCCTCCCCCTCCCCTAGCTCCGCCTACTCCAGTGGTTCGCTGCCTGACCCCATAGACTCCGCCTCCTCCCCCTCCTCCCCGTTCTCGGCTCCGCCCCCCACCGGCTCCTCAGACTCGCTCTTCCTGATGGACTGTGAGGCCGCGAGTCCCTCGGCTCCGGCGTCCCTGACGCTTCACTCCGAGCTCGCCCACGAGCTGCTCGACTACAGCGAGAACGCCGAGAACGAGGATTACCTCTCTGACGAGGTCTTACAGGTGAGTCATTTATTTTGATTGGACAAAAGTATTAAAGGGTCAGTTCACCCAAAAATTTTAATTAGCCCTTGATTTACTCTCCCTCAAGTCATCCTAGGTGTATATGACATTCTTCTTTCAGACGAATACAATCTGAGTTATATTAAAAAATGTCCTGCTCTTCCAAGCTTTATAATGGCAGTGAATGACTGTTTCTGTTTTGAAGTCCATAAAAGTGCATCTATCCATCATAAAAGTGCATCTATCCATCATTAAAGTACATCTATCCATCATAAAAGTGCATCTATCCATCATAAAAGTGGATCTATCCATCATAAAAGTACATCTATCCATCATAAAAGTGCATCTATCCATCATAAAAGTGCATCTATCATCATAAAAGTGCATCTATCCATCATTAAAGACTTGTTGTCATGGTGTTTTTTGCGATGTTTCACTGTTAGGTTGACATGGCAACTCTGGCTGAGCAGATCATCGAGGCCACACCTGAGCGAATCAAACAGGAGGAGTTTAACCGGGAGGCGGAGTCTCCGCTCAGAGAGAGGCGGGACAATCCTGTCAATCACGACCCCATGCCGTGGCTCGCCACATACCTCGACACCGTGGACCGGTGCGTATCGTGCCTTTAATCCTCCTGGGGAGTTTACGGCATTGTGGAGGCGTTCATGTGCGCTCAACTCGTAAATACGATCTATACGACATGACTTGAACGCACCAATAGACACAAAGAACATTCACCTCTACATTACCATCCAAAATGTGTTTTTAATCAACACTTTACTATGAGGTTTCATTTGTTAACGTGAACTAAGAATGAACAACACTTCTACAGCTTTTATTAATCTTTGTTAATGTTAATCTCAACATTTACTAATACATTATTAAGATCAAATGATCATCTGTTAACATTAGTTAACGCACTGTGAACCCACACGAACAAGAACATTTTTATTAACCAACATTAACAACGGTTCATAAATGCTGTAAAAATATATTGCTTAATGTTAGTTAATGCATTAATTAATAATTAAAATTAATTAATTAATTAATTAAAATAAAAAATAATTAATTTAAATTTAAATTATTTAAATTATTAATTAAGTAAAAGTTAGTTAATGTGTTAACAAATGAGACATTATTGTAAAGTGTTGCCTTAAATTCATACTTTTATTTATGAAGGACGCATTAAATTTATCATAAGTGACATTTATAATGTTCTGAAAGATTCATATTTTAAATAAACGCTGTACTTTTGAACTTTCTATTAACCAAAGAATCCTGAAAAATAAAATGTATCACTGTTTCCACGAAAATATGAACTGTTTTCAACATTGGTAATAATCAGAAATGTTTCTTGAGCAGCAAATCAGCATAAATTAATCAATATAATTAATATTAATTATAATTATATAAAGACATTCTGCATAAGATGATGATTCATATAACTACAAATGATACACTTGACTTTTTATTTAAGATCAGTATGAATTAACCAATGTAATTAATAAATATAATTAATATATTAATTATAATTATATAAAGATTCTCAAAATGACAAATAACTCACTTGACTTTTTTAATTAAAATCAGTATAAATTAATCGATATAATTAATGTAATAATTATATAATATAATTATATCAATTATACAATTAAATATTCTGCATAAGATGATGATTCATATAATTACAAATGACAAAAAGACACACTTGACTTTTTTAAAATTAAAACCAGTATGAATTAATCAATATAATTAATAAATATAATTAATATATTAATTATAATTATATAAAGATTCTCAAAATGACATAACACTTGACTTTTTTAAATTAAAATCAGTATAAATAAATCAATATAATTAATGTAATAATTATAATTATATAATTAATAAAAATTAATAAATAAATCAGAATATAAACAACATCATTTTTTTTGTTATTTCAGGGTGAAATGTGAGAAATGTTAACGTGAGATTACCTACACTTGCCAAATTATGCTAATTTTCACTTTCTAGTTTGACATTCCTCTGTTCCTTACATTTGAATGTGTGTGTGTGTGTGTGTGTGTGTGTGTGTGTGTGTGTGTGTGTGTGTGTGTGTAGGAACCTGTGCCCCACGCCCCCCTCCCTCCTTAGTGATCTGGCGCTGCAGAGGCTCCGCCCCCCGAGCAGTGTGGCGTGGGCGGAGTTTCTGAACGCCTCAGCCAATGGGAGGATGGAGAGAGACTTCGCCCTGCTGACGCTGACGGACACGGAGCAGAGAGAGCTTTACGAGGCGGCGCGCGTCATCCAGAACGCCTTCCGCAGATACAAGGTACTACTCACTCACTTACTTACTTCATTTATAAAGCACTCTACACCTGCACCTGCAGACCAATGTGCTGTACAGTCAGCAGCATAAAGACAAACACTCAGATAACTTATTGATGCAGATACTAGCCCAACCTCTCAAAAGCTAAAGACAAGAAATCATTTTTAACACGAGTTTGAAATACATTTAAAGGGATACTCCACTTTTTTTTTTGTTTTTTTTTGGCTAGGAACTATACTCTCATTCCTGCGTAATAATCAAGAAACTTTGCTGCCGTACCATGAGTCCAGGAGGCGTAATGATATGACGGAGCGCCTGAAAATAGTCCCCAGCTCAGTAACTTCCAACGTGACCAGGGACTAAGTTTGTCTAACCTATTAGACCTATTTTCAGGCGCTGCGTCATATCATTAAGTTTCTTGATTATTACGCAGGAATGAGAGTATAGTTCCTAGCCATATCAGCCTAGAAAATCACAACTTTACATTTTCCGTCGGGCTTAGTACACGATGTAACTACAGAAGAGTCAAGTTTTAAATAGGAAAAATATCGAAACTCTTTGGTCATTTTTTTGAGAGAGATGCTAATGGTCCTGTCTGATTCAATGATCTATGCTAAGCTATGCTAAAAGTGGTACCGCCAGACCCGGAGATCGGCTGATTGGATTCGAAAACGGTAAAACTCAACTGTTTAACTCTGGGGGAGCTGTAAAATGAGCCTATTTCCAAAAAAAGTGGAGTATCCCTTTAAAGATGTGATCTCTCTTAGTTCAAGAGGCAGACTATTCCAAAGCCTCAGACCCGCAACAGCAAACGCCTGATCACCTTTTCACTTCAAAGGCACACTATGCAAGATTTTTACCCTAATATAACAGCTTTGAAATCATTTCGATGGTAAAAGAACTCGTAGTAGGGTGGGGGGGTGGGGGGGGTGGGGGGTGGGGGGGGGGCGCCACTGGCAAAACCAGCAATGCAGGTTTGAGAGTGGCGCCCCGACAAATCTCGCGAGAATCACGACTTGCTTTACGGCACGACGTCACACTCATCAACAACATGTGAAGCAACCTCTATGGAAGACACGCATTTCAGACGTGAATCATGGCAGAGTCGACGAAGAAAGCGTGGTCGGAAGAGTGCAGAGACGGCTCTGCATGTGTGGTGTTTACCACAGTGACGTTAAATACAAGTTAAATCATATGGCGCTGACATCTTGGGGCTTGAGTCTGCGCAGTAGCGATCAGGAAGTAAAGCCGCGAAATCAAGGCCCCGCCCTCACTCTCGGTGTGAGACAAACAAACTTATTTTAAAAACAAATACTTGAATTTACATCAGCGTAATAAAAACTACAGTAAATGACAGATACCACCTTCGGGAAAAAAGATGTTTGAAGTTGTCGTAGATTTTTCCCTGAACCTAACTAAGTCCTATCTCATCTGTCCTAAGTCTACCTGGGTCGTCTCCAATCGACGTTCCCTAACGTCTCCAATCAACGCTTAACATATAGTCTACCTAACTAACTTGCTTCCCTAACTAGCTTTCTTCCTGCGCAGGAATAATCTACAAACAGACTTCAGAAAATGTCCTTTAAATGCTTTAATCACGGCCGGAGGATCTCTCGAGCAGTTCACTTCTCAAGGCTGGAGGATCTCAGACAAATTACACTGAGAATCCCACCAGCTAACACGAATACAACAGTTTTTATAGAATAAGGAGGAATGGCAAAAATGTCATACTGCATTACATAATTTCCCCACAATTTGATTGGTTTTCATAGACAAACCCTTCTGTTACCAGGTAAAGCAAACTTTGTTTTAATGATTACTTCATTGTTAATCACAAGATTCAAATTTTGAATTGTTATTTATACACTCACACAACCAAAGTCAAAGGGGTATGGCAACACAACATCCAAAAACACAGGACAGAACGTTTTAGTACATTGTGTTTCAAAGTGTTCTCATGTTAGGTCTAAAAAGAGAAGTAACGTTAGATGTTAGGAACATGGTTAGTTTCATTTACTATTTTCTCTATTAAAAATCCACCACAAAGTGTAATTAAATTTAGTTGGTCTCAAGTCCCGTTGAATAACACGGGGAGGCGGTGTTTATGAGCTATACTAGGACCAGTCACCAGGGGGCGAGCGAGACGTTTTGGCTTCACTTTTCAGGGCTTGTGCGGCACGCTTGGGTTAAAACTGTGTGAATGTGTAAATTGGCAAGACAAAACACGTCCAAATGATAAACTTTCACTCTATGATGGTTAAATTTAGCAGTTAATCTGCAAATCACATGCGTGCCGAACCGTGAGGCCTGATCCAACTGCGATCCGTTGCACCCCTACAAGGTACACACACACACACACACACACACACACACACACACACACACATGACAACTGACTGAGAGTGTGTGTGTGTGATTTAATAACGGTTGTTTGTGGTGTTTAGGGCCGCAGATTAAAGGAGCAGCAGGATATGGCCGCAGCTGTGATACAGCGCTGTTACCGCAAATACAAACAGGTATAAAACACACACACACACACACACACGTTTACTCAACTATCCACATGGGGACATTGCATAGACATTGCAACAGTTTTTATAGGCAGTTATACAGTCAAACCAAAATGTATTCAGACACCTTGCTATCCTCACTTACACACATGAACTATAGTGTCCTGCACCCGCTAATAAAAACATATCACAAATTATTATATGGAGTCTGAATAACTCTTGGTTTGACTGTAAATACTGGAACCCTAACAGAAAACCTTCTGCATTTTTACAGCTGAAGGCGAGACACACCGTGACAAACCATTGTTTTTTCTTCAATTTTTTCAATTTTGAGATTGTGGGTAAATGCTTCTTCATCTTCTTTCAGACTAGTGGAAAGAAAACATTCAAAATACACATTTAAGTGTTTATTTTATGTATATAATACATATCTTTAAAGGCCATATTTGTATAAATGAGTTTGTTCCTCCACTTCAGCAGCTTTACACACACCTCTCTATATTCTAAATTTGTTCATATATCATCTGATTTATATAATATAATATAATAATATAATATTTTATTTCAAAATAGTTTTTTCAGTCTGTTGACAGTATTTTCTGATTTATGAAGAGATAAAAAAAGATCTCCAAAATCCTCTCAGTAAAAACCTGTAGCTCTAATATGTCAACAAAATCAAACAAGAACTTTGAATCTGGCATTAATCAATGTTCAGATTTATGTATGCAAATTGGTGCGTTTAAATATTTAAAGCATCATTTGCATATTTAAATGTAACATTTCAGAAAACTTGTAATAGAAAAGTAGTTTGCAATTCCTAATGTAATCAATCAACTGTGAAAGTATGCTGATATATTAGTTAAACGTTTCATCCTATTCGTAAGTACTTTTCGTTTCCGCCACGGAATAAAAACAACTTTTTATCACACAATTCAGACTTTTTTCGTATAATTCTGAGTTTAAATCTTGCACTTCTGACTTTTTACCTCCCAATTCTGACTTTTTTCTTGCAAATTGTGAGTTTTTACCTTGCACTTCTGAGAAAAAAGTCTGAATTGTGAGATAAAGTTACCTTTTTATACACTTTATCCAGAAACACTTGATGATGTTAAGAAACAAACTGTGACTGAGTGTGTGTGTGTGTGTCTGTGTCTTCGCTAACACACTAATATTGCTGTCGTGTCTCTGATTTCTCTCCTGTTTCTGCTTATATTTCATGCTAGCTAACATGGATAGCACTGAAGGTAACGCCAGACTAAACTGACTCACTGTTGTATTCTCACACTCTTCTGCCGTCCAGTGTGTGTTTGTGTGTGTTTGTGTGTATTGCACAAAGCTAACTTTAGCTGGACAATAACTTTATTCTAGAGCTGCTGTAAAGCCAAATCAATCTCTGTTACTGTAATCTCCTGTTATCACTGTAAAGCTGCTGTGAAACACTCTATATTGTTAAAGCGCTGTATAAATGAAAGAGACTTGACTATTGTGTCGTCCTCCTGCACTGCAAAAAATACCTTTCTTACTTAGTATTTCTGTCTTTTTTCTAGTCAAAATATTAAACATTTCTTAAATCAAGATGCATTTACTAGATAAGTAAAATGACATAAGATATTAAGTCTTGTTTTCGGGGGAATTAATCAAAATGAAGTGAGTTTTTGCTTAAATCAAGCAAAATGATCTGCCAATGGGTTTAGAAAAATAATGTTGCTTTTTTTTTTTTTTTTATTAAGATTATTTTTCTGACCCCATTGGCAGGTCATTTTGCTTGTTTTAAGCATCAACTCACTTCATTTTGATTAATTCCCCCGAAAACAAGACTTCACTCATCTAGTAAATGCATCTTGATTTAAGAAGTTTTAGATATTTGGACTGGAAACAAGACAAAAACACTGAGTAAGAAAAGCATTGTTTGCAGTGTGTGTGTGTGTGTGTAACGTGTGTTTGTCTTCCTCCAGTACGCCTTGTATAAGAAGATGACGCAGGCGGCCATACTGATTCAGAGCAAGTTTCGCAGTTATTACGAGCAGAAGAAGTTCCAGCAGTCTCGGCGCGCCGCCGTCCTCATCCAGCAATACTACCGCAGTTATAAAGAGTACGAGCGCGTGAAGCAGGGGCCGCGGGGGCCCGGGACCCTCAACAGCAAGATCAAGTGAGACACCGCAGATCATTACAGCACACTCGGGGTGTAGCGGTCCTCACACACTGAATCCTCACACACTGAATCCTCACACACTGAGTCCGAAATCTGCGTATTCGCCATTAACTGGCTCTGAACTCACTGCAAAACATGCTTCTCTTACTCAGTATTTTTGTCTTGTTTCCAGTCCAAATATCTAAAAATTCTTAAATCAAGATGCATTTACTAGATGAGTGAAATGACATAAGATATTAAGTCTTGGTTTCTGGGGGAATTAATCAAAATTAAGTGAGTTGATGCTTAACCCTAGCCAGGGGCAAGCATAAATAAATTTGATGGAAAAATGATTCATTGCTATTTTTGTATGTATCTAGACTAAAATGACACAGTTCATGCATTTTTTCCAAAATATGACCTTTATTTTCTAAGTTACACTCTGTATCTCCCGAGATACATTGCCCATTTAGGGTAACATTTTGCAATGTATTCTTTTTTCAGTTCATATGACAACTTTTACACTACACTACACTACAGTACACTACAGTACTTTACACTACACTACACTACACTACACTACACCACACTACACCACACTACACTACACTACACTACACTACACTACACTACACCACACCACACCACACCACACCACACTACAACACACTACACTACACTACATTACATTACACTACAACACATTACACTACACTACACTACACCACATTACACCACACTACACTACACCACACTACACTACACCACATTACACCACATTACACTACACTACACTACACTACACTACACTACACTACACCACATTACACTACACTACACTACACTACACTACACTACACCACATTACACTACACTACACTACACTACACCACATTACACCACACTACACTACACTACACACTACACCACACTACACTACACTACACCACACTACACTACACTACACTACACTACACTACACTACACTACACCACACTACACTACACCACACTACACCACACTACACCACACTACACTACACTACACATTACATTACACCACACCACACTACACTACACTACACTACACTACACTACACTACACTACACTACACCACACTACACTACACTACACATTACATTACACCACACCACACTACACCACACCACACTACACTACACTACACTACACTACACTACACTACATTACACTACACTACACCACACTACACCACACTACACTACACTACACTACACTACACTACACTACACCACACTACACCACACTACACTACACTACACATTACATTACACCACACCACACTACACCACACTACACTACACTACACTACACTACACTACACTACACCACACTACACCACACCACACTACACTACACTACACTACACTACACTACATTACACTACACTACACCACACTACACCACACTACACTACACTACACTACACTACACTACACTACACTACACCACACTACACCACACTACACTACACTACACTACATTACACCACACTACACTACACTACACTACACTACACTACACTACACTACACCACACTACACCACACTACACTACACTACACATTACATTACACCACACCACACTACACCACACTACACTACACTACACTACACTACACTACACTACACCACACTACACTACACCACACTACACTACACTACACCACACCACACTACACTACACATTACATTACACCACACCACACTACACCACACTACACTACACTACACTACACTACACTACACTACACTACACTACACCACACTACACTACACCACACTACACTACACTACACCACACTACACTACACTACACTACACATTACATTACACCACACCACACCACACCACACTACACTACACTACACTACACTACACTACACTACACTACACTACACCACACTACACTACACCACACCACACTACACCACACTACACCACACCACACTACACTACACTACACTACACTACATTACACTACACCACACTACACTACACCACACTACACTACACTACACCACACTACACTACACTACACTACACCACACTACACTACACTACACTACACTACACTACATTACACTACACCACACTACACTACACCACACTACACTACACTACACCACACTACACTACACTACACTACACATTACATTACACCACACCACACTACACCACACTACACTACACTACACTACACTACACTACACTACACCACACTACACTACACCACACTACACCACACTACACCACACTACACTACACTACACATTACATTACACCACACCACACTACACTACTTTACACTACACCACACTACACTACACTACACTACACATTACATTACACTACACACTACACTACACCACACTACACTACAACACACTACACTACACTACACTACACTACATTACACCACACCACACCACACTACACTACTTTACACTACACCACACTACACTACACTACACTACACTATACTACACTACACTACACATTACATTACACTACACACTACACTACACCACACTACACTACAACACACTACACTACACTACACTACACTACATTACATTACACTACAACACATTACACTACACTACACTACACCACATTACATTACACCACACTACACTACACCACACTACACCACATTACACCACACTACACTACACCACACTACACCACATTACACTACACTACACTACACTACACCACATTACACCACACTACACTACACTACACCACACTACACTACACTACACTACACTACACTACACTACACCACACTACACTACATTACACTACAACACATTACACTACACCACACCACACTACACTACACTACATTACACCACACTACACTACACTACACTACACTACACTACATTACACCACACTACACTACACTACATTACACCACACTACACTACATTAAACTACAACACACTACACTACACTACACTACATTACACTACAACACATTACACTACACTACACTACACTACACTACACCACATTACATTACACCACACTACACCACACTACACTACACTACAATACACTACACTACACTACACTACATTACACTACACTACACTACACTACACTACACCACATTACACTACACTACACTACACTACACTACATTACACTACACTACATTACACTACATTACACCACACTACATTACACTACACTACACTACATTACACCACACTACACTACATTACACTACACTACACTACATTACACCACACCACACTACATTACACTACACTACATTACACCACACCACATTACACTACACTACATTACATTACACTACACTACATTACACCACACCACACCACACCACATTACACTACACTACATTACTCTACACTACATTACACTACACTATACTACACTACACTACACTACATTACACTACACTACATTACACTACACTACACTACACTACACTACATTACACTACACTACACTACATTACACTACACTACACTACACTACACTACACTACACTACATTACACCACACTACACTACACTACATTACACCACACTACACTACACTACACTACACTACACTACATTACACCACACTACACTACACTACATTACACCACACTACACTACATTAAACTACAACACACTACACTACACTACACTACATTACACTACAACACATTACACTACACTACACTACACTACACTACACCACATTACATTACACCACACTACACCACACTACACTACACTACAATACACTACACTACACTACACTACATTACACTACACTACACTACACTACACTACACCACATTACACTACACTACACTACACTACACTACATTACACTACATTACACTACACTACATTACACTACATTACACCACACTACATTACACTACACTACACTACATTACACCACACTACACTACATTACACTACACTACACTACATTACACCACACCACACTACATTACACTACACTACATTACACCACACCACATTACACTACACTACATTACATTACACTACACTACATTACACCACACCACACCACACCACATTACACTACACTACATTACTCTACACTACATTACACTACACTATACTACACTACACTACACTACATTACACTACACTACATTACACTACACTATACTACACTACACTACACTACATTACACTACACTACATTACACTACACTACACTACACTACACTACAAGTCAAAGAAAAACCTTTATCCTATTCAATATCTGTAGAGAACAGGCCTCAAAACATAAGAATATATGTGAGTGATCAGCCCTGTTAAATACCCTTATATGGGCAATGTATCCCCCAGGATACAGACATTCAATGCCTGATAATCAAAGATGTGAGAAGATTATTTTAAAAATATCCACAAGAACATGTAAAACTATCCTTAAAAAACTATTTTCTAAAACAAAATCACTCTAAAATATCATAATCATGAAAAATATAAAAACACTTCCCTCATAGCCAGTGTCTTTGTCCACGTATGCTGCCATTTTGGATTTTGATACAAATGTTTGGAATGTTGGCATAAAGTCACATGACCTGATTACATGACCCATCACCCCATCAGTGTTTCTCATCAACTGCAACCACATAATGCCCCTCCCCCCATAGCCCTCCCCCCTACAGCCTGTTAAATGACTGTATCCCCCAAGATACAGAAACTCTTTAAGGGTTAAAAAAAGCAAAATTATCTCTTAAAGCCATTTGATCACGATCGTTGGGTTTGTGCCGAACCGAAAGCCTCGCACCGAACACGTGCATCGCTACACCCCTACAGGACACTACACATCATTACACCCCTACAGGACACTACACATCATTACACCCCTACAGGACACTACACATCATTACACCCCTACAGGACACTACACATCATTACACCCCTACAGGACACTACACATCATTACACCCCTACAGGACACTACACATCATTACACCCCTACAGGACACTACACATCATTACACTCATGAGTGACTGTCTGACTCAAACTCTCCTTCTGTGTGTCAGAGGCTCCTTCCTGACCAAGAAACAGGACCAGGCGGCGCGGAAGATCATGCGTTTCCTCAGACGCTGCAGACACAGGTACACGTCTGTCTCTTCATTCCTGCTTACGTGAACTCCAGCCAGTCGTTCTCAACCAATCGCCTCAAAATAAGACAAAACAAGCGATAAAATAAGCTCAAACACATACAAATCAAGATGTCTTTTGTTTAAATTCACCCTCTCAACCTCTGTTTTTATTTTATTTTATTTATACTATAAAAATTGCATATAAAAAAATATATCCTCAATCGTTAAAAAATATCCTTAATCATTAATTCTTATCCAGTTAATCATTAATAACTTAATGGAAATGAATAAAATCACCATATTAGGCATTTATTTAATAAATCTACATTTTACTAGTTACAATAGGTCAAGCTCTAAAATGTTTTATTGATATTATATAAATTGTGAATTAAAAATAGTTAAAAAAGAGCCTTATCCTTAATTCTTATTCAGTAAAAAGATTTTTTAAAATCCTTATCCTTAATTCTTATCTGGTAAATCATGAAAAATTGGAAAAGTCCTCAATGAACATTAATAAAATCGTAAGATTACATGGGCATTTATAGAATGAATATACATTTTACTAGTTAGGTCAATCTCTCAAATATTTTATTTATATTTAATTTAGTCCCGTCAAAATGATTGATCGTAATTAATTGCATCTAACATAAAAGTTTGTGTGTGTGTGTATATATATATATATATATTAAATACAGTATATATAAATATATATATATATATACATACAAACTTTTTATGTTAGATGCGAATCTGATTAATCTCGATTAATTGATTTGACAGGACTAATTAAATCAATTTTTTACTGCTAAACGAAGAAAAAACATGATTTCTGTGGTGAAAACATCATATTCAGGGATTCAGACCTTGAATAAATTACATTTAGCATCTGATCTGAACAATATTTTTAGTGTAAATAATTCAGGACACGTCCAGATGTGTTTGAGTAAAGACTTGCAGGATTTCTCCGTTTATTTTCTTCTGCTATTTAGATCATGAAAAACTTGAGAATGAAGTTGTTTAATGAAATTGTGTGTTTGCAGGATTAAAGAGCTGAAACAGAGTAAAGAGCTGGAGCACAGAGGACTGACCACCTGACCACACACACACACACACACACACTCTTTCAGTCGTGTTTACAGTCGTTTGCTCAGATACACTCCTGCCGTCACTCGCCTCACACACTCTTGTCAAAACTACTGCAGGATTTGATTGATTCAGAGAGGAAAGATGGGAAGTTTGAGCTGCATTATTAGCAGTAGAGTATGGAAGCTTGTTTTCATCATGGAATAAAAAGTAATAAAAAAGACTTTTTTCTTGCAATTGCGAATTTACTTCTCAGAATTGAAAGATATAAAGATATAAAAAGTCAAATTGTGAGATATCAACTCAATTGCGAGTTGTAAAATTCTGAATTTTGATATATATATCAAAATATATATATATATCAAAAATATATAATTATTTATATATATATATATATATATATATATATATATATATATATAATTATATATAATTATATTGGGGGGGGGGGGGGGGGTTATTATTATTATTTATGATTATATAAAGTGCAAGTACTTTTTATTTTGTTTTATTCCATGGCAGAAACAAGCTTCCATAGTAGAAGGACAGACAGTTTTTCTTCGGTTGCTTCTTTCCAGTTGTTGCTGCAACACTAGGGTTCACTTCAGCTTTACTGAATCTTTGGAATGTTTTTATGTATTAATGGATCTCTATATAAATGTGAACAGTATATACGCTCATATATATGCTCATAAACACAGAGGTGATTGTGTTGGATATAAACTTATTTATTGATCTCTTGGAGATGTATTTTATAAACACTCGATGTTGCGCCTCAGAACAGAGAACCACAGAAAAAAACGACGCTGAGTTCATAGCGATATCCAAAGTCTTAAATCGTAGTTGTCATGGTAACACAGGGCGGAAACGTAACGATCGCGCGAATGTTCACGACGCGAGAAATACGATCACTGAAGGTGCCTGATTATAGTCCAACGGTTTGTGTTAAACATGTTTATGTTCATTAAATATAATTAATATAATAGTACAGAAAATAAAAGAAATTTCAGCTGTCACGAAAACAAATTGTTCAAAACTCAATTTGTAAAACCAAGCAAAATTTGTTGTAAATAATGAAACCAGTGATAAAATCACGTTGTTAATCTGGTAACATTCACAAGATTCAACAGCTATTATGGCATGTTCCAGAAACTATGTAAAGTTGTAAAAAAAAAAAAAGAAGGAAAAAAAGGTAATTGCGACTTTTTACCTCACAATTTTGAGGAAGAAAATTGCTAGTTATAAAGTCTGAATTGCCAGATAAAAACTCACAGTAACCTTTTTGTGTTTTATTCCGTTGTGGAAACAATCTTCCATAAGTACGTGCCGTTTGACGAATCCGTCTGAATTATTATCTGAGGTAACGCAGATACTGCTGACAGCTTTTATTGACTTTCGTAGGACTTTTATTTTGACGCATTTATTTTTCAAACTCCATTTTAATTTCTGAGAACTCCCGGTTCTGATTGGATGCGTGATCTCAGACCCGTGTTGTGTGCGTGAAACACGTTACACACGCACAGGCATCGTTTGACAGGATTAAAATGATATTTTTGAATGTGCCTTGAGGTGTTTTTAACTCAATTAACTGCGACAGACCTGCGTCATTGAAGAACTGGTTGGTTCTCCGTCTTGATTCAGACTTTTATGCATTATTCTGTAAATATTGTACAATATAAAGAACTGGTGAAAATATATTTAAGAATGAATATATTTGCTTCTGCCTGATAAAATGTTTAATTTATTCTCTGTACTGATTGCTGATATGCACGGTTATATTTACGCTATGAGATTTTTTCAGCATGTTTTTTGCTTGCTGGTGTTTATGTTTGCATGAGTTCCTGTTTTTGTTAATATTTCCACTCACAGGCCTTTAGTACTGCTGATGCTGATGATGTTTATTTATGAATATAGATTTATGGACATGTTTGAATTGATTTCTACTGTTAATTCATTCTGACATTTATTTGTTCAGACTGTTTTACTGTTTCGTAACATTTCATTAAATTCTTCAAATTCAAGTTTCATTTGTGTTTTTTATTTTCAGTTTACACTCGGACACAAGCAGAGCCACAGTCTGTTTTCAGAATATTTTATTTCTTGACAGATTACAGACACGCAGAGCCTAAATTTAATGTAAAAATCAGCTTTAGTATATGAAACGGTGTCACCTGGTAACATTTATATGAATTCTAACAATGCTTCATGAACAAATATGAACAACACTCAGGACAGTTGATGGGCCAGTGCTTCATCGTAATAAAAGTTAAAGCCTTGACAATTTAAATATTCACGCTTGAACTGACAAATTCACACAACATTATGCTAAAACAAATGCCAGTCTCTGCGAGTATCTTATTAAACATAGTCGGTTCTGGCTTAAGTGACCGTAAACAGTCAAGAAAGACAAAACGTGTGTATCAGTATGTTGGATCTGTGCATTCGCTCTTAAAGTGACAGCAGCCTAATATTCCTGCCGCTATCTGTGTTTTTAATATTAATCAAACAACAAAAGACAAAAAAAAAAGACAAAAATAAATCAGCTCTTGACTGAATAACTTTTGCAACTTTATTAAGGATTAGTCTATATTTAATTTATACTCTGAAGACTATGCAGTGTTATTTTCCATTTGATTGCTTAAGCAGAATTGATTTTTTTTTACAGTGACTGTTAACTTGTCTGTAATAATGTTTTAAATTTATATTAGTTAGGCTAGTAGTTTTAGCTGTGGTATTGAAATTTTCACTGATATCTAAAATGTTTTAAATAAAAAAAGGTAAGGCAAATTTATCAACCATATTCACAGCCTCAGTTTTTCAAAAAAAAAAAAAAAAAAAGTATAGTGTTTTATGCTGCCTTCACAAGCTATGAGAATTATCGTTAATACGAGTTTCCTAGTCGGAAATTGGACATGAACGTTCTCTCAAGATATACAACTGAGTTGGAGTTAATTTGGCAATAAACGTTAAACATGGTGGAGAAGAGAACGATTGCTACCACTACCACTACATCGCATTGTCTTGTCTTTAGTGTATATATTAATAACCATTTGAAGCTTATTGTATAGCATTAATTTTACCAAAACTCTAGATCTAGATAGCTGTGAATGTAGATAATAGCGCCGGGGTTTATAGGGTTGTTAACGAACAACATCTTGAAGGAAAAGTATGGCATTTTATTGCTTTGACCACAGGCACATTTAAAAAAAAATAAAAAAAAATCTATATATATATATTTTTTTATTTTTATTTTTTTTTTACTAAAATGTATGGAAAATCTTTTCAAATATTACTGCAATATAAAGTGAATGTTCAGCAAAAAAAAAAAAAAAAAAGCTTATCATTTGTTAGGTTTTCATAGATTAAACATTGGCCAAAAATGTAAATAAAAAAATAGTAGGCCTATATGCATATCACGGAGGTTGCATATTACGTAAGATAAATAAACAAATAAATTATAATAATGTATAATAAAATAAAAAAGCAATCCTAAATATTTAAATAACACAGAAGAGGCTTCTTATAACAAATATATAAACAGAAAAGCGTTCAAATATTAATAAAACATTCTGAACATGTGCTGATATAGTGAACACACAATCACAACAATTTGGCTTTAGATTTTAGTGCATCTTTTTGTTTCATTGTGTCTATTTTCTAAAACTGGATCAGTAAACGTAACCTCACACAGACACAGACGAGTGCGAGTCCTTCAGCTAAAGAGCGTCACACTTTCTCTCACAGGAGCGACGGATGGATGAAGAGGATCTCGTGCTGCTATTCTTCTGCTGATCCCTCGCCCACTCTAATCTCTCTCTTTACTCCTGCACTGCACTGTGGGAAACACTCTCTCTCTCACACACACACACACACACACTCTCTCTCTCTCTCTCTCTTTCTCTCTCTCTCTGTCACACACACACACATCACTCACAAAACGAGGCATGAAAAGAACCAAAAAAAAAATAGAATCTGATTTACTTGATTCATTTAATAACATTACATGTAAATTTAGTTTTATTTAGCAACTTAAGTTTGCAAAGTACAGCAGCAAGTCAAGTCAGTTTATATAGTATAGAAGCTTGTTTCCGTCACAAAATGAAAAATAAAAAATGTCTTGTGAGAGAGAAAAGTTAGAATTGCAAAATATAAACTTGCAATTCAGAGAGAAATGTCTGATTTGTGAGTTATAAACTCGGAATTGTGAGGAAAAAAAAGTAAGAATTGTTTATAAACTTGGAATTCTTGGGGAAAAAAGCAGAATTGTGAGAAAAAAAGTCAGAATTGTGAGTTATAAACAGAATTGTGAGAAAAAAGTCAGAATTGTGAGTTATAAACTCAGAATTGTGAGAAAAAAGTCAGAATTGTGAGTTATAAACTCGGAATTGTGAGAAAAAAGTCAGAATTGTGAGTTATAAACTCGGAATTGTGAGAAAAAAGTCAAAATTGTGAGTTATAAACAGAATTGTGAGAAAAAAGTCAGAATTGTGAGTTATAACTTGGAATTGTGAGAAAAAAAGTCAGAATTGTGAGTTATAAACAGAATTGTGAGAAAAAAGTCAGAATTGTGAGTTATAAACTCGGAATTGTGAGAAAAAAGTCAGAATTGTGAGTTATAAACTCAGAATTGTGAGAAAAAAGTCAGAATTGTGAGTTATAAACTCGGAATTGTGAGAAAAAAGTCAGAATTGTGAGTTATAAACTTGGAATTGTGAGAAAAAAAGTCAGAATTGTGAGTTATAAACTCGGAATTGTGCGAAAAAAGTAAGAATTTTGAGTTATAAACTCAGAATTTTGAGAAAAAAGTAAGAATTTTGAGTTATAAACTCAGAATTTTGAGAAAAAAGTAAGAATTTTGAGTTATAAACTTGGAATTGTGAGGAAAAAAAAATCAGAATTGTGAGTAATTAACCTGGAATTGACAGGAAAGAAAGTCAAAATTTTGAGCAATAAACTTGAAATTCTGGGGGAAAAAATCTGAATTGTGAGTTATAAATTTGGAATTGTCAGAAAAATTTCAGAAAAGCCAGAATTAAAAATTAGAATTGCAAGAAAAAAGTTAAAATTGTGAGATAAAATCACAGTAACTTTTTAAAATGTTTAAACATTTGTATTCCATGACGGACACAAGCTTCCATAATATAGCGCCTAACTAATGTACATTGTTTCAGAGCTTTACAGAAAGACATTGCTATACTAAAATCTGAAATTCCATGTCAATTCCAATGTTTGTCAGTGAACAATGTTTGTCAGGCCAGAGGCAAACAGTAACAAACTCCAGAAGGTGCTTGAATTGGAGAAAGCTCGACATAATAGTACATGCATTATTGATCAAACCTATTAAGCCAAACCCCGGAAACGAGTCGCATTTTAGCACTTCTGATTCCATCGTCCTGAAGTCAAACTCCATTGTGACTAGACTTCAAAGTTTGTCTAAAGGAGACCACGGAGATTGTGTTGCACGTCCGAGAGATCTTCTAGTCTGTGGCTCGTGTCCCTCAGTCGATGTGCATCTGTGGGGGTTTACACTTTGTGAGCCGTGTGTGTGATGAAAAGGCCGTGTTGTTTTCCCCTGTGTGTGTGCAGGCGTGGAGGAACGAGGGATTAGAAAGAACGAGTGGACGGGAGCTTGTTTTCTTTCTGTTTCCCACAATCGCTTTCAGACCTCCGGCTGTGAGAGTCTGCGTCTCAAGTCATAGTGAGCTCCCTACCTAGTCTGCATACTCCGAGGGTTTAGTTTGCAAGGCTGAATTTTCCAGAGTGCACTAAAAAAAAATTGTTGAACAGTCTATTTAACAATATATATATAACTTTAAATTTTAGATCGAACTACACTGTAAATTTTATATATATATATATATATATATATATATATATATATATATATATATATATATATATATATATATATATATATATATATTTTTTTTTTTTTAACAGTATAGTTCAATGTAATCATTTAAAGTCCGCCTGTGGTGAAAATCCAGCTTTTAATGTTGTTTATGTGTCTATGTGGTGTTTTTAATCTGCTTTAAGTCAAACCATGTGTAAGTTCATAAGTCGACAGCATTGCTGAGTATTTCCTCCTTAAAACTGCAGTGAACCAAAGACAGTCTCAAAAATACACTTTGAAATCGCTGGTGTTTCTGACGTCACAAACTACCTTGTAACCAATCAGATCAACGTGTGATCGTCAACCAGTGGATCTGAGTGAGTGTAGGCGGGGCTCATTTGCATATTCATAGAATATGTCGAGTTACATTAAGGCTATTTTAAAGGTCCCATTCCATGGATTATTTTTATTATTTTATAATGTTTCCGGTGCCCTTATAATGTTAGTATGTTTTTTAGATCAAAAATTGTTATAATTTAGAAATAAAAGGCATTTTTCCTAGCCTGATTTCATTCCCTGGTTTGAACACTCTGTTTGAAGGGGCGTGTCTGCTGTGAGACTTCAGTGTAAACGCCCACTGCTGTGATTGGCTGCTGTGAGTCTTCAGTGTAAACGCCCTCTGCTGTGATTGGCTGAAATGCTTGCATATGAAATATCTGGCATTACATGTGGAACTATCTGGAAAACTTTTACTATTACAGCTATTATACGTTTTTACTATTACAGCTATCTGGATTAACGAATCGTGAGAAGTTTTTTAAGTATTTAGATCTATTTCAATCACATAAAAGGTTGCAGTGATGAGCATTGAGCAGATGACAGCCTGTTGATCGCGTGAAAGATCTTATCATTGCAACGCAGTTTCTGCACTCTCACTAATGATTTCACCAATGCAAACATGAGGTATATAAATACAGTAAGAGCTTCGTTGTGCAGTGTAACAGCGTCATTGATTTCATAACGAGTTTTGGCAAGTGTCCAGATAAACTCGCGCTGTGTGATTGACAGCTTGGGCGATTGGAAAGGGATTGTTCTTTGATCGCTTTCTGTATATTAATCACAGTTTAAGTAAGATTATTTTCATCCTACTAAGAGAAACGATGTGAAGTTGATCGCTACTTCCATATTAAATCACTACTTACCGCTTGCTGGAATATAGTTGAAATTGTCCCCTTCGTCAGTATGAAACGCTGAGAGAAGTCTGCTTGATATTATCCCAGGTTAGAAAAACAGTCCGTGGTGAAATGGACAGAGCAAACTAACAACTTCGAATTAAACTTTTGCGGTATCCGATTATAGATAAACATCAACCACGTCTGTTGACATTTCGCCATCAATACGCCTGTGTTCCTGTGGGCGGAGGTTACGGTTCTAGTGACATCACTAAAGAAGGAAGTAGAGGGGTGTAGTCCAATCCAGCCGTTTTTTGTAGTCAACTTCTGTTAAATAAAATATCTCGCTTGGCATTGAACTTTGAGCTTTATAATTTTACAGATATTATTTATACTCTAACAACAACATTACACACTAACTAAAGTTTGAAACATGGGATCACATAGAACGGGACCTTTAAGGCATGAAGATTTTTTTTTTTAAGGAAAAAATGCTTGTCCTTTTGGTGATCAAAGGTATATAAAATGTGACTACAGAGGGGCTTTAAAATATGCTCACAGATCTCATGGCAGTTCGTATCTATTTTACATTTTGGCAAATTTGGCAGATTAATTCGTACAATCGCATTCATACGTTTTCATACAATCTGTAAGTTCTGTTTATGGCTGGAGCTTGTTTACTTTTTTCTAAACTTTTTTTTGTACGTTTTTATAAAAGCACACTGTACGAATTCATAAATCGCCATATTTGTCGCATTTTCTGTCAAAATCGAGTTCAAACACAAATGAGGAGTAGTTGAAAACAGGATTTTGCACAGAACGTATTGCAAATAATTCCCAAATAAGCAACACTTCTAGAGTTTCAAATCAGCAGCATTTCCAGGAATGAACGTCCCGCGGCTGTCAATCACAGATGATCACAGATGATTGACAGCTGACGGGATCAGACCCCTTTAGAGCTTTAATCCCTGCGAGGGGCCTCAGATTAAACCCTTATGAATAAAACACACTTTACCACCCACAGATCTGGGCGGAAACAACACTCAACTTTTGTTCTCCGCGGGTTATATAACGGACTGACATCCCATCGATGATCCAGAGACACAAGAAAACTGCATGTCTGAGGAGAGTTTAATCACACGTGCTGAAATGACCGGAATCTCGCAGCACAGGTCTAAGGTAAAAGCATTTTTTTTTCTCTTTCGTGTTTAAATATTTTATACCGGCGTGCTTATTGTGAGTTTAAAATGTTTGTTTCGTATTAAGATCACTAAACCGCTGATGGAGCGACGGAGGCGCGCGCGCATCAACGCATACATCGGACAGTTGCGCGCGCTGCTGATCCAAGCCGGCGCAACCACGGTGAGCACGAGAGCGTTATTTAGTTATGTCATTTAAATTTTCTAAGACTATTTTTTTTAGAGCTGTCAATCATCAAAACTGGAAAAGGCGGAAATTCTCGAGTTCACCGTACGACACCTGCGCGCGCAGCACTGCCCGTCAACAGGTAATAATAATAATTCATATTTTAAACCTGGAACGTGAAAAATAAAATGACAACGTATAATGACAAACTGACAGCGTGATCTTATGAAAACTCCTCTGTTAGATCATGTGTCAGATGAGTGGAGTCGGTTGCGGTTCTGTGCGGGATACGCGGCGTGTGCGCGGGAGGTCACGCGCTTCTTCAGAACCACAGGCGCGCACCCGAGCGCGGGACACCACGATCGACACCCGAACACGTCACAGATGCCAGATCCACTCACACACGCGCGCGTCTGGAGACCCTGGAGCTAAAACCAGCCAAATACTCTTGCTTTCTATTAATGGAAGTCCATTTATGACAGCCACAAGTCATAATTATGATATAAAAAGTCAAAATTATATATGCCTTTTTTCCCTTTTTTGGCAGTACTACATTCCACATGTCAATCTATTTGTTGAGCACTTCAATAGTAATAATAATAATTTGTACATAAAATGAATAAACTTATTTTCTGTGTGCCTGTTAAAGTGGTGACCATAAGAGCAAACATATTAGTGTAAATAAAATTAGGAAACATTTATTGTGTGTGCCTGATAAAATGGTGACCATAAAAGCAGTGAAGGAAGTAATTCCCCTCGAGAGTAATGTTCAGATTTTGAGTTTTGGTTATTTTTCTTCTGCTTTCCAAAAGTTTGATACTTTTGCATTTAAACCGGCGTGAGAAAATCAAAAGGAATGAAATAAAAATTCAATTGCGTGACTTTCTCAGTCTGTTAGACATGTTAGAGGAAGAAGTTCACTCAAAAACAAGCATGTTGTTCCAATCCTGACTTTCTGTCTGCAGTTGAACACAAGATAAAATATTTTGAGAAATGTGTCAGAACATCCTCTTTTGTGTCCGGAAGAAGAAATTAAGTCGAGCTTGGATGGAACGACATGATGATTAAACGAGACAAGTTTCTTTTCTTTCTTCTCTTTCAGCAATGCTGGATGAGGTTAATCAACCTGCAAAATAAAATAACACTATTTCCTTACCATCGTTTCAAACCGTATTACAGGGAACACAAAGAAAGGCTTATCATAAAGTAGAAATAATTTACCTGATATTCAAATTAATGTATTTGCAGATCCATTTCATAAAAGCCAGGGATGTAAATTATCGGTCATAACATGCATCTGGAAAACACACAACCTTCATCCCTCATTCACTATTGCTTTCATAAAACACATCACAGTGTCACAAAGAGCTGCTTTTTATTCAATATCCATGAAATAAGCCCCATCAAGCACAAGAAATACAATTTAAAACACATTAAATATAGTGTTGCTAAAAGGCTCTGTCCATTTGTAGATATTATGTCGTTCAGCAGAGTGTGTCATTCTGCATCGCAAATAAACAAATGCAAAAAGTTAAAGTACCAAAGTACTCAAATGCAAAAAGTAAATGTAAACAAATGCAAAGGTAAGAAAGTAAACAAATGCAAAAAGTAAATGTAAACGAATGCAAAAGAAAGTAAACAAATGCAAAAAGTAAATGTAAACAAATGCAAAAAGTTAAAGTACCAAAGTACTCAAATGCAAAAAGTAAATGTAAACAAATGCAAAAGTAAGAAAGTAAACAAATGCAAAAAGTAAATGTAAACAAATGCAAAAGAAAGAAAGTAAACAAATGCAAAAAGTAAATGTAAACGAATGCAAAAGAAAGTAAACAAATGTAAAGTAAATGTAAACGAATGCAAAAGAAAGTAAACAAATGCAAAAAGTAAATGTAAACAAATGCAAAAGTAAGAAAGTAAACAAATGCAAAAAGTAAATGTCAAATGAATGCAAAGCTAAGATTGTAAACAAATGCAAAATTACAAAAGTACTCAAATGCAAAAAAGTAAATGTAAACAAATGCAAAAGTAAGAAAGTAAACAAATGCAAAAAGTAAATGTAAACAAATGCAAAAGAAAGTAAACAAATGCAAAAAGTAAATGTAAACAAATGCAAAAGAAAGAAAGTAAACAAATGCAAAAAGTAAATGTAAACAAATGCAAAAGAAAGTAAACAAATGCAAAAAGTAAATGTAAACAAATGCAAAAAGTAAATGTCAAATGAATGCAAAGCTAAGATTGTAAACAAATGCAAAATTACAAAAGTACTCAAATGCAAAAAGTAAAAGTAAACGAATACAAAAGAAAGTAAACAAATGCAAAAAGTAAATGTGAACGAATGCAAAAGAAAGTAAACAAATGCAAAAAGTAAATGTGAACGAATACAAAAGCGCCAAAGTACACAAATGCTTGGCCAGTGTTAGCAAGCATTCGGCCCATTGAACACAGTCACAGTGCGTTCTTGTGTTACTGTGGTGGTAATCAACCTCAGTCCCAGTTCCCTCGTGTACAGTTAGTTTGAAGCCTAACACACACACAGGTCAGAAGTGTGTGCTGGAGTGAGAGGCGGTGAGCGGGGAGGTGCGGGCCCTGTGGCGCAGCTCGTCCGTGGGGCCCACGGTTAACCGCAGCATGGCGAGGACATTGGCACGGTAGCGAGCGGACATGATGTTATACAGCAGAGGATTCACAGCAGCACTGACGTAAAACAGCACTAAAGACACCAGATTAAAATACTGACTGATGTAATACAAGCTAACGCTGGAGTCCGACACCGAGAACAGCGTCCGACTCACGTGGAACGGCAGCCAACACAAGACGAACACCAGCACGATCACCACTGCAAGAGACAACACAACAATAGTTCAGCTAAAGGGAAAAATCTCTCGATTTACTCATCCTCATGTAGTTCCACACACAAATGCTCTCGACATGCACCGTTAATTCAAAGACAGTTCAAAGGTACCATTTCTGTCATGCTCCAAAAAGGACAAAAAAGTGTCACAATAAGTAATCCGATAGCTCTGTGTGAGAAACAAATGCAAGCTGGAGATCATTCTATGCACAATAAAATTCAGATATGGCGCATTTTGATTGGTTGTGACTGTTTGATGTTGTGTGGAAAAGAAAAATGGGAAGATTCACAAAAAAAAAACCTAAATGTTAAAATAAAGTATTAAAAACTTGAACTTTCAGGTATAGTTTCCAAAGCAATATTTCTCATCTTTTATTTTAGTTTAACTTAATGTACTAAAACAACTAAAACTGAAATAAAAATTTATAAAAAAATATTTTTTTTAAACTACAATAAAAATGACAAAAATACTAAAACTTTAAAATTAAAATACAAAAAAAAATTAAATTATTCAAAATATAAAAAAAGTGTCTCAATCATACTAAAATAACACTGAGAAAATACGGGAACACTTTACATAAAGGTTCATTAGTTAACTACCTTAGTTAACATGAACTAAGAATGAACAATATTTCTTCAGCATTTACTAATCTTAGTTGATATTAATTTCAACATTTACTAATACATTATTAAAATCAGAGGTTGTATTTGTTAACGTTAATTAATGCACTGTGAACGAACATGAACTAACATGAACAGCTGGATATTTATTAACTAACATTATCAAAGATTAATAAATACTGTAACAAATGTATTGCTCATGGTTAGTTCATGTTAGTAAATACATTAATTAATGAACCTTATTGTAAAGTGGGTTACATTTTATTTTAAGGTGTCATTGTTACAGTGTAATTCTATAATCAAGTACTGTGTAATATTAATTAACTACATGTACTTACTATAGGGTTAGGGTAGGATTAGGGTTTGGTTGAGGGTTAGTTCATGTAATTATGCATAATTTACTGTTATTACTATGGTAAGTTCATGTAACAAGGACACTGTAAAATAAAGTGTTACCGAAAATCCTTCTTTAAAGGTGCAGTGTGTAATTTCTAGCGGCATCTAGTGGTGAGGTTATGAATTGCAACGAACAGAAGTTATGGTGGCCGACAGGAAGTGATGTCGTCGTCTGAGACAGCAGAGAGTAGACAGTTCAGCAATAAGCTTTCTTTACAAAGATTAAGAAATTAAGTTTACTTAATTATTCAGTAAAACGATGTTATTGCGAATATTGTTGTCACTTGTTCATCATTGTGTCAGTGTTTTATCCGCTGACTTTAGCTATAGCTTCTTTTCACAAAGAACAACATAGTGACGAAACGTGTTTGTCCGTTCAGGGCCACCGTAGAAACATGTCGATGTAAGCGGACCCGCGGTGTGTGTAGAGAGAAAACACTCATTCTAAGCTAATAAAAACATAACGGTTCATTATACACCACTGAAAACATAGTTATGTATATGATATTGCATTTCTGTCAACAGATCCTCCTAAATATCACACACTGCACCTTTAAGGATCTAACGTCAAATTGAACAATTCCCCATGATCCTCTGTGCTCACCCATCATCCGCAGGGTCTGGCGGTGTGTCTTGTCCCGGTGCAGGTGTGCGCGCAGGTGCAGGCGGCGGGCGATCAGGCCGTACAGGAGCGACAGGACGGCGAGCGGGCAGATGAAGTAGAGGTTGGAGAGCCACAGCATGGCCTTGAGGAGCCCTGAGGTCTGAGCGAACTGTGTGCAGCGACACTCACTGTCTCCATCCTCCAAGCGCTCCACCCCGACCAGAGCCAGCGCCGGCCCAGCGCTGAGCGACGCCACGGCCCACAGCCCCGCGATCAGCACGCGCACACGCCCCCGGGTCACTAGCATGCGCGCGCGGAGAGGGAAACACACGGCTAGGTATCGCTCCGCCCCCAGAGCCGTCATGTGGAGGATGGAGGAGAAGGTGCAGCACTCGCCCACAAACACAGAGAGTTTGCACACGGCGTCGCCCAGGAGCCACGGACGAAACCGCCACAACTGCAAAAGCGAAGAACAGCATGCGTTAGAGCGGTGGTTGAGTATGATTAGACTTTTCTGACTTTAGTCTGACACCCTAAAAATTATATGAAATAAAAGCCATAGTTCTAAAGAAGTTGTGTTCCAAATGTGAGACTAATATCTTAAAAAATTAGATTTTTTAAAGCTGCTATACCAACAAAGGCCACTAGGTGACATGTGGACATGCATTACAGTTTTCATTGAAGACTTGCTACATCAACCATTAAAAATATATACATTTTCGATTGTATTCTCAATATTTTGGACAAATACTAGAAAATATATTTAGTTTGGATTATCAGCATAAAAACTGAAGTTTAAGTCAATGTAAGTGTGTTTATTGTTTTTTCATAGTTTTGATTTTTTCGCTAATTTTTTCTCTTGTCACAAATTGATAAATGTTTGTCACTACATAATATTTCCTGCAAAACAGTGGTCAAATATGAAAAGTACACACTTAGAGCTTTCCAACGATATATTGTTTGTCAATATTAGATCAGGTTAAGTATAGAATATAATTGTTTTAAACATGCAATGGCAAATGGGCCCACCGGTGGGCCAGTGACAGTTAACAGGGACTACAACAAACGGCTGGTAGAGACTACACGACATTCCTCCTGGGTTAGTGACATCACCAACCCTAAAATTTGCATAAACCCCGCCCCCTGAACACGATTTATAGATTATCATGACAGAATATGCTAATCAATGACTAAAAGATAGTTAACTCCACATCAGATTCATAAATTCATCAACTAACACCGAGAGTTTGTACACAGCGTTTGATACCGCCAGAGCAAACAACAACATACGTCAGAGCGGTCTTTGATTATGATTTCACTTTTTTAAAGGGGTCATAAAATGAGAAATCAAAATTCATTCACTTGATCTTTTAACATATGTGACCCTGGACCACAAAACCAGTCACAAGGGTCTCGCCTGCTAACTAACATTACAGGATTGATGTAGTGTTTCCTGTAGCTTTTGTAAGACTGCTCATCGCCCCTTAGGGAAATAATCCATGATTTTGCCATCGATTACTGTTTGTATTACCATAGTTCTCTGACAAATATGATTAAATGGTGGATAACATTGTATCTATAAAAAAAAAACAAAAAAAAAAACATACCACTCTGAAACGTCCTGTGAAATCCGTTCAGCGCGACACTCTTGTTCGTTAACATTGTCAGGGTCTGAATCGGGCTCGAAATGGTCGGAAATTGACGCCATTGTATAAAAAGTATAAAGGTATGCCAAAAAGTATATCAATGTTTATTTTTTTTTATAAAATGTCCGCTGTTTTGTCTAGATGAGACTCTTATTCCTCGGCTGGGATCGTGTCAAGACTTTGACTCTGCACTGAAACTCACATCTGGACCTTCATCCCGTTGGACCCCATTGAAGTCACTATATGGAGAAGACTTCAAAGACATGAACATCTTTGGATGACGTGGATGTGAGAGTAAATTTTAATTCTGAAACTTTAATTCTGAAGTGAACTACTCGTTTAACGGTCGCATGAAACGGCACGTGAGCACTTGAATACCTTATAGAGATCGAGCGGCATCAGCAGCAGGATCAGGACGTCTGACAGGGCCATGCTGCTCAGGTACAGGTACGTGGTGCTCCTCATCTGTGGGCGTCGCCACACCACCAGGATCGTCAGGGCGTTTCCCAGAAGGCCGAGCAGCAGCAGCGGGACACACAGCGCAGTGACGACCACGAGCACGGTGTCGTTGAAGAGAGACAGGTCTTTCCATTCCGATCTGTTCCCGCAGTCCAGGCACCAGCCGGATCCAGAAGCTTCTTCCAGCACGTCCATGACACCGGAGCTCAGAGCCGACGCTTCATCAGGACTGAGTTCAGGACTCAGAGGGTGCAGGACGTTATTGAATCTCTTCTGTCTCTCTGTGACGCTCACCACTGGAGATCAGTGCCACATACAAGACCAGAGGAAGAGATCGAATTCACTCAATCACACACACACACACACACACACACACACGCACACACACACACACACAGGTTCACTATCTTTGTGGAGACTCTCCATAGACGTAATGGTTTTTATACTGTACAAACTGTATATTCTCTCCTCTTACAGTAACCTTACCCATCACACACACACACACACACACACTAACCCTACCCCTAAACCTACCCATCACACACACACACACACACTAACCCAACCCCTAAACCTACCAATCACACACACACACACACACTAACCCAACCCCTAAACCTACCCATCACACACACACACACACTAACCCAACCCCTAAACCTACCCATCACACACACACACACACACTAACCCAACCCCTAAACCTACCAATCACACACACACACACACACTAACCCAACCCCTAAACCTACCCATCACACACACACACACACTAACCCAACCCCTAAACCTACCCATCACACACACACACACACACTAACCCAACCCCTAAACCTACCAATCACACACACACACACACCAACCAACCCCTAAACCTACCCATCACACACACACACACACACACACACACACACACACACACACACACACACACACACACACACACACACTAACCCTACCCCTAAACCTACCCATCCCACACACACACCAACCCGACCCCTAAACCTACCCATCACACACACACACCAACCCGACCCCTAAACCTACCCATCACACACACACACACACACACACACACACACACACACACACACACACACACACACACACACACACACACACACTAACCCTACCCCCTGAATACAAATCTCATTTTTATTTCAGCATCACCATAAAAAATTGATTGTAAATAGAAAATGTAAAATACTGCGAGTATAAACTAGAGCGTTATCTACAGTACTCAATTTTATTTATGTAGAATTAACAAAACTTCACATTAGTCACGTACAATAAATGCAAACTGAAATAAGATAAAACTAGTGGCCAAAGCAACATTTCTTATTTTTCAAAAAGCTAAAAGTGAAATGAGTAAAAACAATATAAAAACTAATAAAAACAGCAAAACTACTTTATGCCTTTCAGATTTTCTTTGCATTGTTTTCATGACAATTTAAAAAAGCCCTACAAAAGAATAAAAATCTAATTTTTATTAGTATTGTCATATAAATTAAGTAAATTTGCATGTAAAGTACAGTAAGTATAAACAATATTAGCACTCTAATTAATTAATGAAAAATTAACAAGTCATGTCAAATAAATGTAAATAAAATAAAAATATTTAAAAAAAAATATGTGCAAAAATAACTAAAACTGAAATGAGTAAAATTATATAAAAAACCCCAAAACAAAACCTACTTTCTTTTGCATTGTTTTTATGACATTAGAGCACATTTAAACCCGTCCTAATGAATACAAATATCACTTTTATTAGTATCAGCATAAAAAACATTTAAATTATGAAGTAAATTTGCATATAAAGTACATTAAGTATAAATGATATTAGTATTTGTAGTACTTCATTTATGTATAATTAAAAAAAAAAACAAAAAAAAAAAAAAAAACAATTTAGGGTGTTAATGAGCTCAATTACAGCAGAAATAATCCAGATGCTGAAATAAGGCCTTTATTTCTTCATGCAAAATATTATTCCTGATTTCTTGTGAAGTTTTCTCATGAGATTCACTTTAAAGTCTATTTTAACACAGAGATCAGCGTGTGATGTCTGTGCTCTTGTTGACTCGCGGTAATTCATTCGTGAATTGATTGTTTTAACGACTAACCCCGGTGAACCTCAAGCTGGTGTGCGGAAGATCACTCAATGCCAAACTCTCGTTTAAATAATCACATATTTATTGCTATTAAATTAATTCACCTTAGGCTAAAAAAATACATTAATACACAATAAAGCTTACAATACAAACTCACACACTCATCGATCCAAAGACACGCTCTCTTCAACACACACACACACACACACACACACACACACACACACTTCATGATTCCCAGAGTTTGTGCAGATGATGTAGGTGAAAGGTTGTGTGGGCGGGTCTGGGAGCAGGAAGTGGGCGGGGCAAAGGGATGCTGTTGCCTGGCAACAGCGGAGTCTCTCTGAGCATCGTGTCAGGACTGAAGAACTGCAGTAAATCAGGGGCCTCTGGTGGCGGAGACGGGAACTACACACACCACAAACATAAAAGACATTATTAAAATCAGTACAAACCATAATAAGCATGATTCAACATGGGCTGCGCATACTATATCACAACCGCTTCATGAATACTGTGCAGTATACATTGTACATTAATGCCTACTATCTCTACACAAAGCATCAATTGAATTCTACACTAACATAACAACCCAAAAACACTGGTTAAGTTAAATTTAATTAAATGAGCTCAAAAGAATTCAGAGAATTACCAAGGTAAAATTCTAAATGATAAAAAGGAGAAAATTAAAAATGGAAGATATTAGAAAGACAAAAAAAAGAGAAAATAAAACAAAACAACTAGAATAAGATGAGGAGAACAATCTGCCATGTTTATACATTTTATTTTCTTCTTCTTTTAGTTGTACTGCTGGTGTATAAGAAAAGAAATAATTAAGCTTATGAACATTAAAATTATTATTTTATGGCTATGTGTTTTATTGAACATTATTCTTGTATCCATCCTTCTACACTGCAAAACATGCTTTTCTTACTCAGTATTTCTGTCTTGTTTCCAGTCCAAATATCTAAAAACTCTTAAATCAAGATGCATTTACTAAATGACTGAAATGATATAAGATATTAAGTCTTGTTTTCTGGAGGAATTAATCAAAATGAAGTGAGTTGATGCTTAAAAAAAGCAAAATGACCTGCCAATGGAGTCAGAAAAATAATCTTAATTCACACAGAAACAACATTATTGACCCCATTGGCAGATAATTGATCTTATTTTAAGCAAAAACTCACTTAATTTCGATGAATTCCCCCAGAAAACAGGACATAATATCTTATGTCATTTTACTATTTTAGTAAATGCATCTTGATTTAAGAAAGGTTTAATATTTGGACTGGAAACAAGACAAAAACACTAAGAAAGAAAAGCATGTTTTGCAGTGTATGAACGATCTTCTGATATCATATACTCATATTGTCTGATCCGTTGGTTCGCCTCTGCTCTGAAAATGTGCATGTCTAAACTCTTTGTTCACTTCTGTAAAACAGCGAGACATGTTCCCCTGCAGAGTCTGGTATCCGGTTTAATATTATCTGTCGCATGAGTTTAGCATAAAGTCCAGACGTGGTGAAAATACATATTTGGCTTGTTCTGCTTTTACAGTGTTAAAACAACAACGCTGAGCGTGCAGAACGTGAAACCACAAGGCCAGAGCTGATTCTAGAGAAGATATTTCTGATCTGATAATCATCATCCTCTTCCTGGTCTGATCTCAGGTATAAATACAGTCAGAGCTCACACATCTCCTTCTTCTGCTCCTTTACTCTCCTGACTATATTATTGTTTGTTACTTCCTATTACAAGCTGATTATTACTTAGAAATGTATTTAACAGTAGTTTGTTTGTGGTTTGTTTGTGGTTTTGTGTAAATGAAGCACTATACGAGATTTGATCCACTTGCACCATTTGTATATAGTTTATATATATAGTTTTTTTATTGTGTTTGTGTCGACATGCAATCACAAAAAGGTCAACATGTATGTGAGGCAATACAAAATACTAATCTTCTTTTATTTTTCAGACCAAATGTTATGTTTGGAAAAGTTCATAATTAATAAGCATAAGTCACACTTTATTCCTGTTTTTGAGTTATTATGCAAGTGTGTCTTTCGCAGAAAATGTCAGAAAAGTTTGCCTCCAAAAAATGTATATTGTCAAATGTACAAGAACTTTATAAAAAAAAAGAAAGTAAAAAAAAATTTTTTTTTTTTTTATTTAACTATAAAATATTTTTTAATCATCACTTCTCCGTTTCACTGCATCAGCTGTATTCTCTTTTTTTTAATATTATTATATTATTATTGTTTATATTAAAGCGTAACTCTCACCAAAATGCAACCTAGGCTCTTTTTGTGAATCTACCCGAGGCAAACTTTCGTTTAAAAGCATAATTAGAATGGAAACGCCACTTTTAAGATTGACCGTATTTTCGTTTTAGGTTAAATTGGCTTTTGAATGGGGCATGACTATGATAGCATCAAAAACGGCTATTTTTAAAACACTAATGCGGCTCGACTCAACATGAAACTGTGCTGAAGTATCACCAGCGGCTCTACACATGAACTCCAGCATTGAGAACATTGTTTGTGTACACAGAGTTTACTAAAAAGAAAGATTTTGATCAACTCATTGTGTTTCCATCCGCCAGCATTATGTCAGTCAAAAATATGCGAATGCGAATGAACTGACTCTGAATTTTAGTATTGTTTCTTATATGAGGATCCTGTTTCAAACACAAGGTCAATATTGATTTTCACTAACGACAAAACAACAAATTATCCGTGAATTTATATTGAACTAAGCTTTAGGAGCTTTCCATCTCCTCTAAAGGTCTGCTACCCGACCCGAGCCCGACGGGTCCCGAAGAATGTGCAGGTTTCGGGTCAGGTTCGGGTTAATGTTTAATGAACAGCCTCGGGTTCGGGTCGGGTTCGGGTTTGTAACTAAGAAAAACTAAATAGGCTATATATATAGTTTGCGTGCCGTGTGCTTTGTCTGCTTGCTGTATTGTGGTGACCGGCACGCGAGAGAGAGAAAGTAGATGCGTGCGCAGATGTGCAATGTGTGCATAGGCTACACAGACCACAGACACACAGGCGCTCTCTCTCTCAAATATATATATATATTAAATACAACATATTGCAAAAATGCTATTTGCTGTGAGAAACAGAGTGGACCTCGGGTTCGGGCTTAACATGTAAATGTAATTGTCGGGTCGGGTCGGGTCGGGTTAAATGATCGCGGGTACGGGCCGGGTTCGGGCTTCAGTTTAAAGCCCGTGCAGACCTCTACTCTCCTCCCTGTTACGGAGATTGACTATTTTTAACTGACAAAATGCCGGCAAGTTGCTCAAAATCTTTCTTTTTAGTAAACTCTGTGTACACAAACAATGTTCTCAATGCTGGAGTTCATGTGTAGAGCCCCTGGTGATACTTCAGCACAGTTTCATGTTGAGTCGAGCCGCATTAGTGTTTTAAAAATACTGATTTTTGATGCTATCATAGAAGTGCCCCATTCACAAGGCATTTAACCTAAAACAAAAATACGGTCAAACTTAAGTGGCGTTTCCATTCTAATTATGCTTTTAAACGAAAGTTTGCCTCGGGTAGACTAACAAAAAGAGCCTAGGCTGTATTTTGGCGAGAGTTGCGCTTTAATGTACAGCAGTGGTTTTACTGCTTTATTAATAAACACTCCAGCAGTTTGAAAACCTATAATGAAAACTGCTATTAACCAGATGCAAACATAAGTCTGACCTTATTGGTCAGGCTGGAGGTGGGCGGGGCCAGTGCTGGCCTATCCTGTAGAGCCTGGCTGATGAGCTGGTCGCGTGATAGGCTGACGCTGACTAAGGCCCGGTAGAGATGCTGAGAGCGAGGGAAGTTCAGCCCTGTAGAAGACCAGGTTAACACACAAGAAAACACTATTTCAGCAACAGTGTGTGTGAACAATGAGCTGAATATGTTTGCGTGGAGAACATTTCTTTTATTTTATTTCAGCTAGTTGCCAAAGCAACATTTTTCATTTTCATTTAGTGTAACTTTATGTGATAAAATAACTAACTAAATTAAAATAAATTAAAAAACTATATAAAAATAACTTAAAAAAAATATTAAGCCTAATCCACGCTATTTAGATTGTTTTTGCATTGTTTACATGACGGATGAGCAGAAATGAACACAAATGTAATTTTATTATCACCATAAAAATAGATTTAAATAGTGAAGTAAATTTGCATTTAAAGTACAGTAAGTATAAACTATAGTAGCATTTGTTGTACTCAATTTATGTATGATTAACAAAAAAAAATCACATTACATAAAATAGTCAAAATAAACTTTAACTGAAATAAATGATTAAAAACAAACATTTATTTCAGCTAGTTTCTAAACCAACATTTCTTATTTTATTTAGTTTAACTTGATGTACTAAATTATATGAAAAATGACAATGTTTTGAAACATACTGCAATCAAAATAGATTTAAATAATGAAGTAAATTTGCATGTAAAGTATAGTAAACTATAGTTGTATTTGTAGTACTCAAATTAATTAATGTATAATTTAATTTAAAATTTAGTTTAATACAAAAAAAATCACATTATTTTTCACAATAAGTCACGATGCAACAATCATAATCTCCTCAAAATAAGCTTCTTCATATGAAATATAATTTCAGTTCAATTCTTTTGATATTGGTGTGAAGTATTTCTTACTTTGATTTTTTGTGAGATTCAGATTAAAGTCACGGTAAATAATTAGTGAATTGATTGCTTTAATTAGTTTTAGAGGGGTGGTTGATCATGATTTGACTTTTCTAACTTTAGTTCAGAGCAAAGGGAGATATTTGCTTTTACAGAAATCTCTTTTTAAGGACTACAACAAACGGCTGGTAGAGACTACACCACATTCCTCCCGGGTTAGTGACATCACCAACCCTAGAATTTACATAAACCCCGCCCCCTGAACACGATTTATAGATTATCAAGACAGAATATGCTAATCAATAACTAGAAGATAACTACACATAAGCTTCATAAATTCATCAACTAACCATTCAGAAATGTCCTGTTGCTTCTACATGTTGTCACTTCTTCTTGAGTCTCTCCATCTTTGTCTGACTCCGGTTTGAACATAAAAGGCTAAAAGTTTTTGAAATTTTCAGTGTGTGTGTGTGTGAGTGCAAGCTGTTGTAGCTCCGCCCCCTGTGCCGGGAGCAGCAGCTCATTTGCATTTAAAGGAACAGACACAAAACGGTGCGTTTTTGCTCGCCCTCAAAAAGTGACAACTTTAACATGCTATATAATAATATCTGTGGGGTATTTTGAGCTAAAACTTCACACACACACTCTGGGGACATCAGAGACTTATTTTACATCTTGTGAAAAGGTCATTATACCACCCCTTTAATGTTGTGTAGTCTCACCCTCTGCTGCTTTAGCGCTGATGTGGTTCTTCGTGAGCGTTGAACTCTGTAATTTCTCTTTGACGGCTTTCTCGGGATCGAACGTTTGCTCCGCCTCTTCCTGAAGCTCCGCCCTCAGTGCCAGGGTAGTGTTTAGCTCCGCCCCCTCCTGAAGCTCCGCCCTCAGTGCCAGGGTAGTGTTTAGCTCCGCCCCCTCCTGAAGCTCCGCCCTCAGTGCCAGACTCGTGTTTAGCTCCGCCCCCTCCGTCAGCCGTCCATCACGCGCTCCGCTCGTAACCCGATCCCTCCCTTTAGTTGACTCATGACCTGAAGAACAAGCACATGTGAGTGAGACTCCGTTCAAGACAGAACACGCTGAAATGAATCATTCCCAGAGCAAATGTGGCCAACGATCTCAGTTTACAGAAAACTCCCAAGCTTTAAATCTACTCTAGGGTGAATCTCCGTTATTAGGACCATTTTTTGCATTACATTTCACATGATTTTCATGACAAAATAAACATTTGGTTTCCCCTGGACTTCACATTGACCCGTGATGTGTCATCAGAGCCGCTGTGTTAGTTTCACCATGCTTGTCTTTGTTTGGAGGTTTCCGGACTTGATTATTTCTGGGTTCTGGGATCACCGGATGACCGCTGACCTGCGGATTCACATTAAAACGCACCTGAAACACACACACACACAAAGACATTTACATGCATCAAACCAACGACAGGAACACACACATCACAATGACTGGATCCTTCAAGTTTCAAGTCATTTGTAGAGTTATATCAACATGGAGAAGTGTCAACAATAGCTTTATTTGGAAGAACGAGACACGTTTACAGTAAATACATGCATGCAAATACATATTCTCCACAAATACAGTACGCATTCATAAAATGATAAATAACCCAGACATTTGAACTAACAGATGTGAGCATATTTTCCCCAAGTTGATTAATCACAGTACTATAAGATGATTGAAAAGTTTTCTGAAATGTTATGTTTAAATATGCAAATGAGCCATTATCTGATTAAATATGTACTAATTTGCATAAACGTCCAGAAAATAAATCTGAACATTGATTAATACAGATTCAAAGTTCTTTTGTTTTCATATTAGAGTTAAATGTTATTATTGAGGGGATTTCGGATTTCTCTTTTTAACACATAAATCAAAAAATAATGTCAATAGACAGAAAAAATTTTTTTTTTAGCATACATTTAGGAATAAACTGTTATATAAACCAGTGTGAGTGATATATATGAACAAACCCCTCAGTAAACACTCAAACACACACTCTCTCTCTCTCTCTCTCTCTCACACGCGCACTCACACTCACTCTCTCTCTCTCTCTCTCTCTCACACACACACACACACACACACACACTTAATAAATGAAATAACCGTGTCAGTAAGGGTGTGATCGAGCCCTACAGCCTCCTCTAGTGGAGACACAGCGCTGCCAGTGAAACGGGTTCATCTAAATCCTGTTCAAACACGTCTCTGGTGTATTTAGACTTTAATGAAAGGTATGTGAGCGAGTGAACCTGTCTGTGGTGTGTGTGTGCTGTCCGCTCGGGGGTGAGAGAGACAGACAGGTCCAGGTCCGGGCAGATCAGGTCCGTGTTGTGAAGCGGCTCGACCCGCAGAGGTTCAGGAACCACACACACACGAGGCTCTCCTGACGACTCCATCACACAGCGACCTGACAGAGAGAGAGACATCAGAACAACACTACACACACACACACACACACACACACACACACACACACACACACACACACACACACACACGAGGCTCTCCTGATGACTCCATCACACATCAGTCTAGCAGAGAGAGAGACATCAGAACAACACTATATACACACACACACACACACACACACACACACACACACACACACACACACACGGCTCTCCTGACGACTCCATCATACAGCGATCTGACAGAGAGAGACAGACATCAAAAACACTATACACACAAGACACAACACACACACACACACACACACACACACACACACACACACACACACACACGAGGCTCTCCTGACGACTCCATCATACAGCGATCTGACAGAGAGAGACAGACATCAAAAACACTATACACACAAGACACAACACACACACACACACACACACACACACACACACACACACACACGAGGCTCTCCTGACGACTCCATCATACAGCGATCTGACAGAGAGAGACAGACATCAAAAACACTATACACACAAGACACAACACACACACACACACACACACACACACACACACACACACACACGAGGCTCTCCTGACGACTCCATCATACAGCGATCTGACAGAGAGAGACAGACATCAAAAACACTATACACACAAGACACAACACACACACACACACACACACACACACACACACACACACGAGGCTCTCCTGACGACTCCATCACACAGCGATCTGACAGAGAGATATACACACAACACACACACACAAGTATCAACCGCACGCTGTTATTAATGATAAATATAAAGTACCAGTCAAAAGAAACTTCTAATGTTTTTGAGAAGTCTCTTGAGATCTCCAAGACTATATTTATTTGATCTAAACAGTAATATTGTGAAATTTTATTACAATTTCAATCATCTGTTTTCTGTGTGAATATACAGTAAAGTGTAATTTATTCCTGTGATCAAAGCTGAATGTTCAGCATCATTACTCCAGTCTTCAGTGTCACATGATCCTTCACAAATCACTCTAATATGATGATCTGATGCTCAATTATTAATAACGGTTCTTATTTTTATCATTGTTGGTGTAGGAGCCAGTTATGTTTATCTTGTTTGGATATATTTATATTAGTATTTTGGACACTGGGTGACAGTGATTAGATGCACAGGGTTGTATATAATGACAGGTAGGGGGAGCACACACAGTCCTCACAGACCACAGATTAGAGTCTACACATCAGAATACACACAAACAACTGAAAACAAGATAAGAAATCAACGGCATGTTCATCTGCTTGTACAATTTACTACAATAAACCACAAACCTCAACTGCAGTAATCTCTGTGTGTGTCTGTGTAGAAACTTCACTCCTCCTGTGCATGACGGCAGAGCTAGAGGTTCAGCAAGGCAAGGACTGCCATTGTTTAATATTTTTATGGAAACTAATACATTTCTGTCCGGATTCTTTGATGAATAGAGCAGCATTCACTTAAAATAGAAATCTTTTGTAAAAATATAAATGTCTTTACTATCTCCTTTGGTCAATTAAATGTAAAATAATATTATTATATATGTAAGGGATAATGTATAGAGAGGCGGTCGTTATAGCGAATAACAACCCCGACAGGCTGAACAGGACCCCGACGCGAAGCGGAGGGGTCTTGAATCAGCCTGAAGGGGTTGTTATTCGCTATAACGACCGCCTCTCTATACATTATCCCGCTTATTACATGGCTACCTACAAAATAAATAAATAATTTGCCACGAATTATTGATTTAAAAATGAGTTTATTGATTTAAAAACGATTGTATTGCTTCCGCCAAAGAAAATAGTCCGTTCCGCGTCCATAGCAACGCGCTGTTTTTCATGGCAACGGTCTGTTATACTTCGCAGCGGTCTGTTATAAAGAAATAACAGACCGCATTCTACATTGGAATTCAGCCCAGCCATGTAATAAATATTACTAACGTTGGTTTCCACAAAAAAAGATATATGAAGCAGCACTAATGTTTTCATCATTGATAATAATCAGAAATGTTTCTTGAGCATCAAATCATCATATTAGAATGATTTCTGAAGGATCATGTGTCTTAAAAAATCTTACATTTTAAAACATAAAACAGTTATTATTAATAGTAATAATATTTCCCAATATCACTGTTTTTACTGTATTTTTGATCAAATAAATACAGCCTTGGTGAGAAGAAGAGACTTATTTCAGCAACATTAAAACAAATCTTAATATTTCCAAACTTTTGACTAATATACAGTATATGCACACCATTAATAATATACTCAAACACACACACACACACACCGATAACAACTGATTGTTTACTATTGTGCTTCGCAATATACCATGAAATATGGTCAACAGTTTCTCTATATATTGTTTATAAAGATTACAGTGACAATTTGCATGATCACATGTATAAACAGAAGTTTTAAAACGCCATTAAATCATTAGAACAACGAGTTCGATCTGAATGTAAACATTAAAAGACACTCTTAACTTACCTTTGATTTCAAAACATGACGCCAGCTGTAGCGCCAAATAAACACATTGCCTCGCGGTTAAATATGCGACAATCAATACAGAAAATATCTAATATGAGAAAAATTAAAACTCCCTCCACAGCTGCCGCTCACAGGCGTACTTCCGGGTGGAGATGACGTCACTGCGCATGCGCACTAACAGGCTTTCGCACAGGAGTCTTCGAAGGTGCAAATACTCAGACATAATATCCATATTATATACCATACACACGTGTTTAAATACACCCAACACGAAGATATGAACACATTTATTTACTTTTATTATATAACACACAAAAAAGATGTAAAATAAACGCTGTACTTTGAGCTGTTCATGTCTAAACTAAACCTGCAGTGGTCACGTGGTATAAAGTCGTACCTCAATGATAATTACGAGTCTAAAGTTGTACTTACGAGTTCGATGATCACGTGAATGCTCTTTACAAGTCAGAATAGTTAACGTAATTACGACATGGCGTGAACGAACCTATATTACAGAGCAATATGTTCACTTCTCTCGAAAAAAGCATATTTACATGTGAATTATAGAGGAAGAAACAGCACACAAGTGAACAATAAGAGTGGAAGTCAATATGTAATTTATTTAGTTAAATTTAGGAAATCTTAATGTCCAACCACATATTTCAAAAAGCCTTTCAACTTGTTTATTATGTGACAAGCTTAGCTTCCAGTAAAGAAGTTAAAACTCAATCAATTATAATTGAAACATTCTCATCTTATTCTCTTAAACAGTTTTGCTAATTAAAGTCCCCCTGAATGTAAATGAATCTTTAATAATCAACATTACATATTTAAACGTTTAATCCTTGAAAAAATAAATAATATCTGCATGGGTTAAAATAGCTTGAATAAAAACTAAACTCCACCCTTGCCTCATTTAGTATGCACGGTTCTATGAATATGCAAATAAGCCCCGCCTCCACTCACTCACTCAGCTCAGAGATCCACTGGTTGACGATCACACGTTGATCTGATTGGTTACAAGGTCGTTTGTGACGTCAGAAACACCAGCGATTTCAAAGCGTGTTTTTGAGACTGTCTTTGGTTCACTGCAGTTTTAAGGAGGAAATACTCAGCAATGCTGTCGACTTATGAATTTACACATGGTTTGTCTTAAAGCACATTAAAAACACCACATAGACACATAAACTACATTAAAAGCTGGATTTACACCACAGGGGGACTTTAAGCAAATCCATCTTGTTTTCAGGATGCTTCAATATTTGTATTGTTGTTGCATTGAAATCAACACACAGCCAGAGTAGTGAGAGTTATTTATTAGAGCGCATAATGCATATTACAGATCAAATCATGATTTATCTAACAGAGAGGGACTAAACTAGTCTTTCCATCTGCCAGTGGTGGTCAACGTAAAGAGACTCAGTAACCTAGACGTGAGCAGTGCTTTAAAACTAACACACACACACACACACACACACACACACACACACACACACACACACACTGACAGTAATAAATAGGCACTTGTTTAGGGCGTCATTATGTAATTATCTTGCGATCTCTTATTAGAGCATGTGAGCAGCGCTATCAGTCGTTACTGGTGTTTAAGGCACTAACTGGTCAATACGGCACACGCCTCTCCTCCTCCGGGCATTTCATGCTTCCTTCCCTTTTTCCTGGGCACTTTTCTGTTCGGACTACATCTCCCATGATGCACCGGGGCCAGTGTGATGCGTTTGGCTCAGTCTCTGTCCCTGAGGGCTCGTAGGATGTAGTTCTCTCTCTCCAGCTGAGCGTTTCTCTCCGACAGCTCTTTAATCTGTTCTCTCAGCACCTCCACCTCCTCTCGCACCGCCAGCATCAGGTGAGACTTCACCAGGTCCTGCACACACACACACACACACACACACACACACACACACACACACACACACACGTGTTCAAATATAAAAAAAAATATTTTATTTTTTTAATTTTTTTTATCATATTAATATTGTAAATGATCTCACCATGGCTTGCTCTATCTTGTTATCGATGGCGATCATACTGCTGTTAGTTCCACTGCAACAGAGACAGAGGGAAACTTTATTAATCATTTCACCAGAAAATACTTTGTTTTCCCCCACACAAACCTAGAATTTATTGATTCAAAGGAAACAATTCAATTCAAACAATTCAAAAATAAAATAAAATCATTGGCAAGTTGCTAGACTGTTCCTTGGTGGTTTCCATACTATTTCTAAGGAGTTTCTAGGCTGTTTCTAGGTTGTTTCTAAGGAGTTTGTAGTCTGTTTCTAGGTTGTTTCTAAGGAGTTTGTAGTCTGTTTCTAGGTAATTTCTAGGTTGTTTTCCTGGTGGTTTCTAAGGAGTATCTATGGAGTTTCTAGGCTGTTTCCAGGTGGTTTCTAAGGAGTTTCTAGTCTGTTTCTAGGTCATTTCTTGGTGGTTTCTAAAGAGTTTCTATTCTGTTTCTAGGTGGTTTCTTGGCTGTTTCTAAGTAATTTCTAGGTGGTTTCTAAGGAGTTTCTAGGCTGTTTCTATGTGGTTTCTTGGCTGTTTCTAAGGAGTTTCAAGTCTGTTTCTAGGTCGTTTCTAGGTTGTTTTCCTGGTGGTTTCTAAGGAGTTTGTAGTCTGTTTCTAGGTCATTTCTTGGTGGTTTCTAAGGAGTTTCTAGGCTGTTTCTAGGTCATTTCTAGGTTGTTTCTATGTGGTTTCTAATGAGTTTCTAGGTCGTTTCTAGGTTGTTTTCCTGGTGGTTTCTAAGGAGTATCTATGGAGTTTCTAGGCTGTTTCCAGGTGGTTTCTAAGGAGTTTCTAGTCTGTTTCTAGGTCATTTATTGGTGGTTTCTAAAGAGTTTCTAGGCTGTTTCTAGGTCATTTCTAGGTGGTTTCTAAGGAGTTTCTAGGCTGTTTCTATGTGGTTTCTTGGCTGTTTCTAAGGAGTTTCAAGTCTGTTTCTAGGTGGTTTCTATGGAGTTTCTAGGTGGTTTCTTGGCTGTTTCTAAGGAGTTTCTAGGCTGTTTCTAGGTTGCTTTGTGGTGGTTTCTAAGGAGTTTCCAGGCTGTTTCTAGGTGGTTTCTAATGAGTTTCTAGGCTGTTTCTAAGGAGTTTCAAGTCTGTTTCTAGGTGGTTTCTATGGAGTTTCTAGGTGGTTTCTTGGCTGTTTCTAAGTCGTTTCTAGGTGGTTTCTAAGGAGTTTCTAGGCTGTTTCTAAGGAGTTTCTAGTCTGTTTCTTGGCTGTTTCTAAGGAGTTTCTAGGCTGTTTCTAGTTGGTTTCTATGGAGTTTCTAGGTGGTTTCTTGGCTGTTTCTAAGTCGTTTCTAAGTCGTTTCTAGGTGGTTTCTAAGGAGTTTCTAGGCTGTTTCTAAGGAGTTTCTAGTCTGTTTCTTGGTGGTTTCTATGGAGTTTCTATGGAGTTTCTAGTCTGTATCTAGGTTGTTTCTTGATGGTTTCTAAGGAGTTTCCAGGCTGTTTCTAGGTGGTTTTTAGAAAGGCTTGGGTCCTTCCTTCAATGTGCATCTGTGATTTTTTTAATTTGCTTTCTGTTTTTTTAGGACTCAAGTCTTTCCTTCCCTCTAGTTAACTGGATTGAACAGCAGCACTGAAGGTCTTGACGAGAGCGGCTGTACTGTATGTGTGTAACACTGATGCCATTGTTCTGAATGTGGTGGGCAGCAAATGCTTCTCACAACAGCCAGCTTGAGAAAAACACAACTTTTCCACGACCACAAACACATCATAAACATCTGACAGGATGAATGAAAACCTCAAGAAACACGATTCAGTTCAAACGCACACAAACTGAACACACTGCATGACCCGAACTAACCCAGTTACCAGCGGAGGAAAAGCAGAAGGGAAAGGTGGGTTACTGGGCTGTTACCACATGGTTTCCAGGTGGTTTTTCTAGACTTTTTTCTGGATGGTTTCAAAATGTTTCTTGGCTGTTTCTAAGCTGTTTCTAGGCAGATTTTCCAGGTTGTTTCTGGGCTGTTTCTAGACAGCTTCAAATCTGTTTCTAGGTGGTTTCTAGGCTGTTTCTAAGCTGTTACTAGGCAGGTTTTATGTGGTTTCTAGGTGGGTTTTCTTGGTGGTTTCTAGGCTGTTTTTCAAGCTGGTTTCTTGGCTGTTTTTAGGCAGCTTCTAATCTGTTTCTAGGTGGTTTCTAGGCTGTTTCTAAGCTGTTACTAGGCAGTTTTTATGTTGTTTCTAGGCGGGTTTTCTTGGTGGGCTCTAGGCTGTTACATGGCTGTTTATAAGCGTTTCTCTAGGTGGTTTCTAGGCTGTTTATAAGCATTAGTAGGCTGTTTCTTGGTGGTTTCTAGAAGGTTTACATGTGTTTTTCAAGGTCATTTCTAAAGTGTTTCGAGGCAGGTTTTTTAGTTTGTTTCTAGGCTGTTTCTAGTCAGTTTTCTGGCCGTACCTAGCCGAATTCTAAGCATTTGTAGGCTGTTCCTTGGTGGTTTCTAGGCTGTTACTAGGCTTTTTATAGACGTTTTCGAAGCTGTTTCGAGGTGGTTGCTATGCTGTTTCCATCTGGTTTCTAGTCAGTTTTCTGACAGTTTCTAGATACGGCTCAAGTCCCTCCTTTATGCGTGTCTGTGGGTTTTTGTCACCAGTTTTCTGGCCCAGCTGGTGAAAATGATGCACCTGATCACTTAATGGGCAGCACATGATTCTCAAAACAGCCAGTTTGATGGAAACACACTAAAGGCCGACACTCTCCAACATAATAATACATCACAACTGTCTGGAAGAATGAATGAAAACCCCAAGTTAATACAATTCAATTCAAATACACACAAACCGAAGCGAATTTGAACGTATTGTATGACCCTAACAAACCCAGTTACCTGCGGAGGAAAAGCAGAAGCGAAAGGAGGGTGGAGTCAGAGGGGCGGAGCCTGTGTTTGTGCGTAAGAGCTCCGCCTCTCTCCTCTCTCACAGTGGAAGTCAATGAGTCCCACTCGGGATTCTGACATTTCTGATCGCTAACACTGGACTTGCAGGACGATCCGATACGAACAGACCTGGGATTATTTCCTGAGCGCTGTGTCTGAGAGTGACCAGCAGGTGGAGCTGTGTCTGTTTCTGTGGAGGAGATGGTGGGTTTCGATGAGGAATTTCTGTCCGTTCTCGACGTTGGTTTGTTTCTGGATGACGTATGCGGAAAGCGCTTGCTGCTGATTGGCTCTTTGGTTTCCACGGAAAGCGCTAAGCATCCAGCCCTCGGATAGTAATCAAGCTTCCCGATTGGCCAAGAATCACGAACCCTTCGAGCTCCACCAGTCACATTCGTTTCTCCTGCATGGAGGCGTGGCCGACAAATCACAGTTGAAGGGGCGGGGCTTAAAGATGAGGGGTGTGGCTTAGAGCCAGCCGAGGATCCATCAAGAAGGATCGGATTCTCTCTTTGTGTCTGGTCACTGGAAACACATGGAGGAAGTGATAAAGGACGAGGCTGTTTTTTACTCTCAAAAATGGAGATCATCTTACGAACACTAACAAACATGGTGGGGATTCGGGAGGTGCAAAAACACACATCAAAAGGAAACTCAATCATGTACGCGGTTTTCTTCAGGCGCCGTCAGGAAGAGACATCATGTAATAGTTTCCTTTGACCTCGATCAGAAACATCCGGAGAGGATCTGACTCATTCAGTGACATGAAACTGTAACAATTACTGTTGCACATCAGCAGAACAAGAGTGACCTTTACTATGGTGAAGCCCAGGTCTATTATAGTTCACTAAAACCACAACAACAAGAGAAAGGTGTACTACTTGAAATAAAACTTTAGCTGAAAAACTTAAACTTTATTTCAGATAGTTGCCAAGTTAAGACTTCTCAAGTTAAAGTCTCCCTGTAGTCAATAATTTTATCCCTGCAAAACTACCAAAATGACATATTTAAATGTTTTTCCTTGAAAAAAAATATATATCTTGAATGTAACTCGACACCCTTGCCTCATTTAGTATACTCGGTCTATGAATATGCAAATGAGCCCCGCCTCCACTCACTCACTCAGCTCAGAGATCCACTGGTTGACGATCACACGTTGATCTGATTGGTTGTGACCAATATTAATTGAAGAACTGAATGAAAATGACAATTATCAAATGTTTCCTTTGGCAACTCCCTGAAATAAGTTTAAGTTTAAGTTGAAGCACTTAAATTGCAAACTAGAACATAAATAAAACCTAAAACTGAATAAATATGAATTAAATCCCAATAAAAAAACTAAAACAAAAGCACATGACAGATTAACTAAAAGCAAAACTGAAAATATACAAATAAAAGGTAATTCAAGCTAATATAGTATAAATTAATACTGCAATAACACAGACTGCAGGGAATGAATCCATGAATCGTTCATTTCACAAAAAAAAAAAAAAAACGGCACGATATGGTGTTTAATCACACTAAACCGCAGCTGAGCTACTAAAAAATGTAGTCAAGTTACTGGCGTCTTTTAGTTGGTCTGTAATCTCCATGAGACCTCAATAACGTTCCTTGATTTCCATCACCAGACCTCCGTTCATTGTGCTATAATCCGTCAAACTGGCCCAATCCATGCGAAATCCCGGGATTAGTGTAATCTGGGGAGAAAGTCCACCTGTTTGAGCCGTAATCTCACAGATCTCCGAGAGACTGTCGATCTCTTCAGGCCCACAGGACTGTTTTCGTGTCACACGGCACATGTTAATATGTACACGCATCAACACTGCACTCTTTGATTCTGATCTCCGCCCACTTCCCGTCGCAGCCAATCACGTCACACGCCGGGATTCTGTGCCCGCCCACACGGCTCCCAGCATTCCACACTCCACCCACCATCACACACAAACACAGGCTGCATACTAATTCACATACTATCCGTCATACACATTACAATTAGTGTGACTGAAATCATAGTATTCCAAAGGCAGCTGGTATTTGTACATTTCTATATCGGCTGATGTACACGACCAGTCAAACGTTTTGGATCAGTAGGATTTTTAATGTTTTTAAAAGTAGTCTCTTCAGCTCATCAAGGCTGCATTTATTTGATAAAAAAAAAAAAAAAAAAAGAATATTGTGTAAGTATTGTGAAATATTATTACAATGTAAAATAACTGTTTTCTATGTGAACATATAGTAAAGTGTAATTTATTCCTGTGATCAAAGCTGAATTTTCAGCATCATTACTCCAGTCTTCAGTGTCACATGATCCTTCACAAATCACTCTAATATGATGATTTGGTGCTCAAAAAACATTTATGATTATTTATCAATGTTGAAAACAGTTTTTTACATTTTTATTTCATGATGCTATGATGAATAGTAAGTTCAAAAGTGCAGCTTTTATCTGGAATCTAAAGCTTTTGTAACATTAAAAACTACCCTTCAAAAGTTTGGGGTCAGTAAGAATTATTTTATTTTATTTTTTGGGCGAAAGAAATTAAATAAATCAATTAACTGATCAAAAGTGACAATAAAGACATTTATAATGTTAGAAAATATTCTATTTCAGATAAATGCTGTTCTTTTGAACTTTCTATTCATCAAAGAATCCTGAAAAATAATCATACACAACTGTTTTCAACACTGATAATAATCATAAATGTTTCTTGATCATCAGATCATCATATTAGAGTGATTTGTGAAGGATCATGTGACACTGAAGACTGGAGTAAATTCAGCTTTGATCACAGGAATAAATTACACTTTACTATATATTCACATAGAAAACAGTTATTTTAAATTGTCATAATATTTAACAATATTATGTTCTTTTTGGATTTTTAATCAAATAAATGCAGCCTTGGTGAGCAGAAGACACACAAAAAACCCATAAAAAATCGTACTGATCCAAAACTATTGACTGGTACTAGTGTATGTTAATTTGTAATATTATCGTTATCGGTCCAATAAGAAAATTTGGCCGATATATTAAAGCCGATAAATAATGTATTATTTCCTTCAGCTGAGACTCTCTAGATACACACAAAAAATGTTTTAAAGGAAATTTGTCTATATGAGTGTAAAATTAATTTTAAAACTTGCACTGGTTCAAACTAGGAACTACTGTACTTTTTTTTTTTTAATGACATGGCTTTTAATGCTGAGACTTTTGTTTTTGTAATCAGGCTCCCAAAAATTATATAAAAATTTGGATTTAGATTTATCGGCCAATTTATCGGTTATCGGCTTTCAAATATAAAGAATTATCGGTTATCGATATCGGCCAAAATCTTCATATAATTTCTACTGGTCTACTATTCCTGGTTAGAACTCAAAGTGCAGATACACTCTAACGGCTAATATTATAAATGAATAAACGGCTAATATTATAAATAAATAAACGGCTAATATTATAAACTAGAATGTACATTTCCTGAAGAAAATGTGAAGTGGTGCTTGCAGTGGCAAAACTTATAAATAAATAAACAGCTAATATTATAAATAAATAAACGGCTAATATTATAAATAAATAAACGGCTAATATTATAAATGAATAAACGGCTAATATTATAAATAAATAAACAGCTAATATTATAAATAAATAAACAGCTAATATTATAAATAAATAAACAGCTAATATTATAAATAAATAAACAGCTAATATTATAAATAAATAAACAGCTAATATTATAAATAAATAAACAGCTAATATTATAAATGAATAAACGGCTAATATTATAAATGAATAAACGGCTAATATTATAAATAAATAAACAGCTAATATTATAAATAAATAAACAGCTAATATTATAAATGAATAAATGGCTAATATTATAAATAAATAAACGGCTAATAAAATGAATAAATGGTTAATATTATAAATAAATAAATGGCTAATATTATGAATAAATAAATGGCTAATATTACAAAAAAATAAACGGCTAATATTATAAATAAATAAACAGCTAATATTATAAATAAATAAACGGCTAATATTATAAATAAATAAACGGCTAATATTATAAATGAATAAACGGCTAATATTATAAATGAATAAACGGCTAATATTATAAATACATACACAGCTAATATTATAAATAAATAAACAGCTAATATTATAAATAAATAAACAGCTAATATTATAAATAAATAAACAGCTAATATTATAAATAAATAAACAGCTAATATTATAAATGAATAAATGGCTAATATTATAAATAAATAAACGGCTAATAAAATGAATAAATGGTTAATATTATAAATAAATAAATGGCTAATATTATGAATAAATAAATGGCTAATATTACAAATAAATAAACGGCTAATATTATAAATAAATAAACGGCTATTTATAAGACTTGTTCTATTTTCTTCTTAACAGAGTTTTTCATTGTGATAATAGTTCACAAAGCAATTAGCCACACATTAAAAATAATGTACAATGTTTTTCAAAATAAAAGTCACTTTTTTTAATCATCTGAAACATGCAGCAACTTGAGACTTGTGTAAAGCAATTCAGCCTGTGACGATTACGCATTTTGTAAAGATGATTAATCATCATACAAATAATTAACATATAATCATTTTGTTAAATGTTAATTAACTGTTTTGTTCATGTCACGTGTCATTTTTACTTGGAAAAGTACATCATAATATAATTTTGAGTGAAAATAGGCCCATATGATTTACTTTCATGCTATCAAATAATATAATGTAAAATAATATAATAATATAGTATAATATAATATAATATAATTTCCCTTATTTGGATGGTA
>CM040812.1:30920433-30935433 GCA_022829025.1 Squalius cephalus | reverse complement strand
AGTCCGGGATGGAAGGGACTGTCCCGACCCAGGTGTGGCCCGGGCGAAGCCGGCTGTGAGCGGGTGGTCCGGAGCTGCGGAAAAAAATTACATTCGGTTAAAAATAAACCACACTTAGAAATATAGAGCCCTATTTTAACGATCTAAGCGCTGGTCTTAAGCGCATGGCGTCAGTGCACACCGAATCTGCTTTTGCTAGTTTACGACGGGAAAAATGGTTGGCGGTCCCGGTGCATGGTCTAAAAAGGGTTGTCCCTATTCTCTGAATGAGTAATGTGTGTGTTTTAGGTGTAACCTACAATAAACCAATCAGAGTCTCATCTCCCATTCCCTTTAAGAGCCAGTTGCGCTCGCGCCATGGTGTATTCGCTATTTACATGGCGGAAATTACAAGAGGAAAGACTGAACGCTTCTCTAGCGAGGAAACGGATCTGCTCGTGCGCAAGGTTAAAGCTCTGTGTGTGTGTGTGTGTTGTTGGTGTGCTGCTGTGTCTATAGGTGCACATTACTAACGCGCTCTTTAAATAACAACAAAAATATTGAGCCATTGACTTTAGATCAGGTTTCTGTTGGTCAATGGCTCAGTCTATTTCTGTTGCCTCAAACTAGCAATGCGCCAGAACACACCTTGTTTTCAGACCAGCAGCCCATGGGCGCACAAATGGGCGCAAATGCATTTGCTATTTAAACAACGTGGCGCAGGACGAGAAAATGAGAAATGCGTCGGGCCGAAACTAGCAAGTATCACTTGCGTCGTGCCAGGCGCTGCATTGTGCCGGGTGTATGATAGGGCACATAGACGAGTGTGAGAGGGCTCACCTTGCCAACGGCGTCCATGTCGAGGCGCAGCGGAGCGGGTATGTTGCGTATCCGGGGCGTGTTCGGAAGATGTGGCGACGTGATTGGCTGCGAGTCATGTGAGGGGGAAGGTGGGCCGCTGTGGGCGGAGTCTGCCAGGCATTGGCTGAGCAAGTACGTGGTGCCCTGCGAGTGTACCATGTGACCTGTGTGCACCCCCAACGGCTTCAGTCTGGCTCCGCCCACCGCGCCTTCGACTCCGCCCCCGCCCAGCCCCACCGTCTCCAAGGACTCCAGCGAGTGGGCGTGTCTCATGCTGTCCAGCACTCGGCGGAGGCCTCGCTCCTCGACCTCCCTCTCCATCACATCTACGCAAGTCCATCGACCGCGTTTGTACGGTTCTCCTGGTCCCTGGTCCAAACGCACCACACGAAACCGCGACGCCCCGCTCGAGTCCAGCGAATTCTGCTTTCGGGTCGTGACAGGCGTAGACGGCTGACTAGAGCTTTGTTGCATCTGGAAGGCGGAGCTATGACGGAGTAACGGGCCATTGGATAAAATTTGAGTGGGCGATGCAGTCTGGCTTCTGGGGCTCCGCCCATGGGCGGGGCCTCTTGCAGAAGGGGGCGTGGCTCTTTGACTCCCAGGGTTGAGTAACTCCGTCAGATTGTTTTCTCCAGATGCCTGATTGTAATCCGATGTAACACTGGTGATTTGAAAACCGCTCCGTTTCTTTCCACCACTCATTCTTGAACTGAGCGTTAGCGAGCGGTATAACGTTATGCTTAAGCGCTCAAAGCTCGATCGTTGTTCATTATTTCTCTGGCGGAGAAAGAAAAGAGTGGAAGAATCTCTCTAAGAAACGGATATCCTAACCATTTCAAAGCACTTGTTTTCTTTCACTCAGTCTCTAGGGTGGATCTGGATCTGATAAACCATATTTTTTTTGTCCTCAGGTGAACTCACAGGTACGTGGTAAAATCTGTCGAAACCGAAAAAGTTAAATAAATCACATTTATTCCATTGAGCTTGGCAATCTTTCCTTCTTCTCCCTGCGGCTGTTTGGAGTATTTAGACTAGAGCCAGTACAGTAACAAGAGCAGTTTCTCTGCCCAGCGGTTGCGCAAGTCTCGGCTCTGATGGCTGTTTCCTCTGGCAGGAGTGCAGTGTGTGCGTTCACAGCTCAAGACACAAAAAAGAGACTCATAATCGCCATGCATGCACAGATTTGATTATTTCAAGATCAAACAGCCCATTCCAAAAGATGTTAGCTAAATAAACACCATGATTAGGGCGTTTTGCATGATTTCGTCCTGCAGCTTTAATGCCTGAGCGTGTCAGGACATTATTTTTCTTTTAGTTCTGCAGGACAAGTTTGGTAACTATAAAAACAAGAAGTTCTGTTTCCGTCAACTTTCTGCTAGCGTCTGGTGACAAAACACTGAGCGACTTTAAGAGAAGAACCTGCAAAAGAATCAAACTCAAACACAGTGTCTGGAGTTTCAGTTCTGACTGCTAAGTAAAAGTGGATCTTGCTTTTGACTTAAAATTAAAACCGGAGCAAGTGGAAAAGATCAAACACACAACTTTAAGAGTAAAACTCGAATGCAATCAAACTTTAAATGTAACAGTTCTGACTCTTTTAACTTCAGATTAAAACTACAGCAAGTGGAGAAGCTCAAAAGCTTGTCAAACTTGAATAGAACATTCAAAACTTTAAATTTTACAGTTGTGACACTCAAATTAGAAATTAACCCATTCGTTTCATCTCAAATTATAACTAGAGCAAGTGTAAAAGTTTTCTGTAACAGTTTGAAATACTTAAAAGTCAATCTCAGTCAAACTCAATCACAATCAAGTGTGGATTTACAGTCTCATTTGATTTGATTTAAAAGTGGATCATGCATTTAACTTAAAATTAGAACTAGCTTAAACACTCACCAACATTAAGAGTAAAACTTGAGAAGAAACTCGAAAACTCGCATTTGATTTGAATAATAACGCTTTTTAACCTTAAATTAAAACTGGAGCAAGTTCAACAACTTTGTGTAAAAGCTCAAAACACCCAGCAACTTTTAAGAGCAAAACTTAGAATCAAACTCTGCACGTTACAGTTCTGTCTACATGATTTAAAGAGTGTGCAAGATTTTAATCTTTAATTACAAATGGGTGCTGAACTTGTCTTCCAATGTCCCGCACCTTAAAACTCAAACGATGCTAAATACTCTCAGTAAAACTAGCATAAAATCAAACTATAAATATTACAGTTCGGGGCTGCATGGGGTTGATTCGAATTAAAATTGGAATCAGATTTGATTCCAGTGATTCGGAGTAGAAATGACGTCACAGAAAGCACACATGCACGCGCACTCCTCTATCCCCTTAAGCAAATACCCGCATACGTGCGCACAGAAACAGAAGCATTGCACAATACTGTTGCAGCCCAAAACCTGAATTTACTTACACTAAACTAACCCGCATCAGGTCAATATAAGACCAGAATCAGAGCAGTTCGATGTCAAAAAGAAACATTACAATAGAGGAAAGCTGTGCAGGAGAGATTTCTGGATCTGGATTGAACCTGAGCCCAATAGAAATGTGAATTAGGACCAAACTTAAACCAGAAGCATTCTGTAATCCCATGAAGAAGTCAAATTGTAGAGATTTTGTGCACTTAAACACAGCTCACATGTTGCGTCCACACTTAAAATCCCTGGAGGAGGAGAAAATATTCCGTTAAACTGAAATTAGAAAGAGAATAACTTTTTTTTTTTTTTAATCCCTTTAGAGTCAAGGAGAATGATTCAGATTGATCATCCACACCCGAACAGTTTGTTCATTCTCCATCAGTTTGTATCAGATCCACCCCTAATAAAGTACGAGTCACACAAACTCCTCCGGATCTCTCGGTTCAGTCGCAGAAATCCCGCAGCTTCTGTTCTCTTGTAGAGTTCAGGAGTGGATTTTCTTTAAAGCGACACTAATGAACTCAGATTTACAGATTAATTCTCCTCCAACGAAACTGTTGACAACTTTCCATCACCCGGAAGTTCCGCCTCCGTTCCTGCGACAGGATCCTACTATGACGAAGGCAAGGCTTATTAATATTCATGAGGCTACGCGATGGGACTCAACCAATCAGCGACCGAATTAATATTCATGAGATGTGCCTTCGCTTTAGTACGATTCTTAATTTCGACACGCTGACAATTCGCTTATCTTAATCAGAAGTATTTAACAGTAGCCAAAGCACAGATCATTAGACTTTACAAATATATAACTTCAGCTTGTCGATGTAAAGTCTCAAAATACGTTTGAATCGGTGAGCAAAATAAAACGAAATCAAGTCGAAGAGATGTAGGTTCGCACTGCCACCTACCGACTATTTCAAATAAGAATGCAATTGCATTTTTTATTATGTAAAATAATAATAATAAAAAAATTAAACAGATCCTATTATAAAAAGTACCAATTTATTTGTTTTCCTATTTTCGTACAGCAATATATATCCCCATTCAATCAATTCACATTTCCTGATTAAAAACAAATGTGAGAACGATAGAGCCAAGATTTACAAGAGCCCAAAGTGTTAATAAACATTATAAAACAGATATCTTTCAAACTATCAATACAGTGACGATATAAAGCTATAGTTATGTCATGAAAACACCTGTTCAACTCCAATTTGCATCACAGTTTTATTTGCAAAACCACGTTCTGTTCTGTCAGGACTAGATGTTCAACTGGGAACGATGCTTAAAAAACATTGTATTAATGATATCCTTAATATTTTGAATAGGTAGTAAACATTTAATAATAGTCATGAGTCACTAGGTTGTGTTATTTTATGAATATACTCACATTTCGCTGTTACACTGCTATATTCACCACACAACAAAACCCTTCTCGTCTTATTGTTTAACTATATAGCAAATGCATTTACTTCCATGTGTTGCAAAGATTCAAACATCGAGCATTAGCATGCAAAAATATGTTAAAATCTGGGCGGATCCTGATGAAACCACAAACAGTGCAACAAAATCAATCATGATGATTGTGATAATAATCCGTGACAGGATTTTTTAGAGCTAGTATTGTCTCTTTGTAGTGTAACTTTAGTTTCGTGCATCATCATCATCATCATCATCATCAGCAGCAGCATTGATAATTTAATACCAGTAAAACACAGACAAAACAGAAGTCAAATGAAGTTGAGATGTTTGTCTTCTGGGATGCCGTAGTTTTTCTTATTCTCTTCAAACAATTGCGTCAGACCCTGCAAACACAGAAACACATGTTGGAAAGGATGCATATTAAAGATTAAAGATTGTAAAATCATAATTAAAATCATTTGACTCACCTTCATGTAGAGAGAGTGAAGAGCCTCAATGTCGTCTTTATTGGGACACGGAGTCTGAGTTACAGGAATGGGGCGTCCGACTACAGACAGACACACCGAGTTAGAATATATTATTACACGGTAACATCCACACAGACAGGGGGCAGTATAACATCACACTGATCTGGACGCATTAACCCTCTGGTGCTCTTCCGTTTATGACCAAAAAAAATTTTTCTCTTTTTTTTCATTTTTCACTTCATCGGAATGGTACGAAACTTGGTAAAGGTTTTGGCACTTGCTTTGTGAAAAAAAGAAAAGAAAATCATGGACATAACCCGAAAAGGTTAAATGGTCCTGAAATAAATCGCGGTCAAAAATGAGCGCATTGGAAATGAATGAGATGAGTTTCCTCTAGTGGAAGCGTTTGGTACTGCAGCCGAACACACGCTCACTGGAAGATCATTTTTTTCCGATATCAACCTCAAATTTGTTTAGATTTATGGCTTTGATTTTTCTCTCAGTTTTAGAGTAAAACATGTTTTTGCTAAATTATATATTTCATATAAAAAGTTTAAATAGTATTTTTTGTGTATTTTTCATAATGTAAATGTAAAATTCTATCATTTTTTTTAAGTTCACTTTTTTAAATGGTTCACTTCAGCAATAATCTGCCAAGTGTCGTCTTTAAAGAGAGATCAAACTTCAGTCTGTCGCTCTAAAGCGTTCAGGATTTACCTCAGTTTAAGATGGACATTTCATTTTCAAGTCTATGCTCAAAAAGTGAATAAATGGATTATAAATACAGCGTAAATATAATTTAGTACCATAAAATCCCCTAAAAATACTAAATATTAAATAAAAAACATTAGCAAACTAAAATATAGTGCATTCATGTCATTGAAATAAAAACTATTTTTTTTGACCGACACACGAAGAGCACCAGAAACATCTAGATGTGCTGTACAACACAACCTCAGGTGTAAGAGTGTGTGTACGCACCCACGGTGTGTATGGGCTGAGTGTGTGTGTACGCACCCACGGTGTGTATGGGCTGAGTGTGTGTACGCACCCACGGTGTGTATGGGCTGAGTGTGTGTACGCACCCACGGTGTGTATGGGCTGAGTGTGTATGGGCTGAGTGTGTGTACGCACCCACGGTGTGTATGGGCTGAGTGTGTGTACGCACCCACGGTGTGTATGGGCTGAGTGTGTGTACGCACCCACGGTGTGTATGGGCTGAGTGTGTATGGGCTGAGTGTGTGTACGCACCCACGGTGTGTATGGGCTTGCGGTAGGGCAGCAGGCCGAAGCTGTACTGGAAAACCCCCCTGGCGTGGAACAGAGGCATGGCCACGCCCATCATCCGCTGGAGGCGGTCCTGCACGCGCCGGAGGGCGGAGCCTGTGGGGTTCTCCATCTGATCGAACAGCTCGTTCTCCCCGAACGAGAAGACGGGGACCAGCCACGCTCTACACACACGAGAAACAGCGTACAGTGAGAACAGCATACGTCTCTTACACACGCGCATGCACGCACACAGGCAGACACGCAGACACACACACACACACACAGACTCACATACTGTACTCACACACACAGACTCACACTGACACATAAATGCACTCTCTCTCACACACTCTCATACACACACCCATGTTTGAGGGCCAGTTTAACGAAGCCTTTGCGCTGCAGCAGCTGAAGTGTTACGGCTCCCGGTCGCGCCTCCAGAGACTCCGGAGCTCCTCCCACTGCGATCACTGCGGCTTGACCTCCACCGGGATGACTCAACAGGTGACTCGCACTGGCCTTCTCACTCGACACCAGCCCTGCAGAGGTCAGAGGTTAAGGTTCAGAGGTCAAGGTTCAGACCATGCGTGCCGCACAAGTGCTGAAAAGTGATCCCAGTATAGCTCATAAACCCAGCGTCTCGATCGCCCCCCAGTGGCTGGTGCCAGTATACGCTGATTTCACGCAGCCGCCATTTTCAAATCGAAAGCGAGGCTCCGGTGGGAAGAAAACCGGAAGTGTCGCCTTTAATCACAGGAGAGTCGTGAATGCGATGGCGTATTGTTGTGTTTAATGATGTTATGTCAATTCTAAAACTGTACATACATTTCTTTCATACTTTAGACTATATACAGTGAAATTCATTTATAAATAATTTTTTTTTTTAATATAATTCAGAAAGTAAAAAAAGAAGCAGGAATGAACTATATACATATCCTATATTGGATATTAACATCCAAAAGTGTAAATCGCGGCAGCAGCTTCAGGTTGGTAGTCCAAAGGCATTGTTGTTTATCTTTACTTCCGGGGTTTTTCCCACCGGAGCCTCACTTTCGATTTCAAAATGGCGGCTGCGTGAAATCAGCGTATAGCTCATAAACCCAGCGTCTCGATCGCTCCCCGGTGGCTGGTGCCAGTATAGCTCATAAACCCAGAGTCTCGATCGCCCCCCGGTGGCTGGTGCCAGTATAGCTCATAAACCCAGAGTCTCGATCGCCCCCCGGTGGCTGGTGCCAGTATAGCTCATAAACCCAGAGTCTCGATCGCCCCCTGGTGGCTGGTCCCAGTATAGCTCATAAACCCAGCGTCTCGATCGCTCCCCGGTGGCTGGTCCCAGTATAGCTCATAAACCCAGCGTCTCGATCGCCCCCCGGTGGCTGGTGCCAGTATAGCTCATAAACCCAGCGTCTCGATCGCCCCCCGGTGGCTGGTGCCAGTATAGCTCATAAACCCAGAGTCTCGATCGCCCCCCGGTGGCTGGTGCCAGTATAGCTCATAAACCCAGAGTCTCGATCGCCCCCTGGTGGCTGGTCCCAGTATAGCTCATAAACCCAGCGTCTCGATCGCCCCCCGGTGGCTGGTGCCAGTATAGCTCATAAACCCAGAGTCTCGATCGCCCCCTGGTGGCTGGTCCCAGTATAGCTCATAAACCCAGCGTCTCGATCGCTCCCCGGTGGCTGGTGCCAGTATAGCTCATAAACCCAGCGTCTCGATCGCCCCCCGGTGGCTGGTGCCAGTATAGCTCATAAACCCAGAGTCTCGATCGCCCCCTGGTGGCTGGTCCCAGTATAGCTCAAACCCAGAGTCTCGATCGCCCCCCGGTGGCTGGTGCCAGTATAGCTCATAAACCCAGAGTCTCGATCGCCCCCTGGTGGCTGGTCCCAGTATAGCTCAAACCCAGAGTCTCGATCGCCCCCCAGTGGCTGGTCCCAGTATAGCTCATAAACCCAGCGTCTCAATCGCCCTCCCGGTGGCTGGTGCCAGTATAGCTCATAAACCCAGCGTCTCGATCTCCCCCTGGTGGCTGGTCCCAGTATAGCTCATAAACCCCGCCCTCCCCATTTAGTCTAATGGGACGTGATGGAAACTAAACAGTCAAATTACACTTCAAAGATTTTTTTCAAAGATGTTTTCTGTCATTTTAGGTAGTTTTTATCACGCAGATTTAAGTTTAAGTGTTCGTTTTTTTAGACAAGTTTGATCTTAGTTCGTTATTTGATGCTATAAAAATGGGAATGTGACGTCATGATTGACATGTTCGGGAAAAGATTGGATCTTCAACTTTAATTTCTCCATGTCCATAAATGTTTATTTCACACAGTAAACTTTGTAGTACATCTTTTTTTACAGTCTATGGTTCAGACGCACATTCACTACATGGACAAACTTAACGAATACAAACCCGCCCATCAACAACAAACTGAAAGAATGAGGCACGTCATTAGCGGTTTCAATACAAAGTTGTGAAGTAAACAGCGAAAAACTGGAATAACACATAAAACAATTGCAAATAAAGCACGGTTTTGTCAAAAACTGAATAACTGAGACATTTCTTTAGCTATATTTTAATTATTAGAATTATTATTATTATTAGAAATATTGCATAAAATATTGGCGAAAAAAGCACCTTTTCATCACAAACAAACGTGATGTCATTATCTGTTTCCATCTAAAGAAAAATGCCAAGTAAACTTGTGAGAAAAATTTTAATACTGCATAAAAACGTTGCAAATAAAGCACATTTTCATCACAAAAAAGGGAACGAACAAGGCATTTCAGTAGTTGTTTCCGTTTAAAGATGTGAATTAAACTTGTGTGAAAAATTCAAATATTGCATAAAATATTTGCGCAAAAAGCACCTTTTCATCACATCAAGTTGTGAATCAAACTTGTGCAAAAAAACTGCAAAATGAAGCAGTTTCATCACAAACAAAGTGAAGAAATCAGGCATGTCAGTTTCCATCTAAAGTTGCGTATTATACTTGTGTAATCATTTTTTTTAAATATTGCATTACACTTTTTTTTAGCATTTAAAGGAGGAATTTATTAGATTTTATGCACATCTGGAGTTTTTTACTCTACATCCAAACACTTGCATGAAATACGCGTGGATGGAAACAGCCATTCTGAACTGAAGAGGCATGTTGTTCATAAAGTGAAGGAACGAAGACTTTGGGTTCGGTGTTCGAATCTTCCCAGTTTATCAGAGAGAGAGAGAGAGAGAGAGAGAGAGAGAGAGAGAGAGAGAGGTGGACGAGGAGCAGCAGAAAGTCCACAAATCATATCATATCTTCTGCGTATGTGTCTCTGATTTACACAATCAACCCGTGACACTGTTACACCACTGACCCCGAGCTGAGGAAACTCCATCAGACTGGGGAAATGTGACTCAACACACATCACGATCGACTGACACTTACGCTTTAACCTTCGTTCCTTTCACTTACAGTTGCAGAAATACAACATTCTTAAGACTATTTAAGTTACACCAGTAAATAAGCACATTTAAACTCACAAATAATGTGTTTTTTTGTTTCTGTATTTCGCATTCTCACAAAATCACTTTTTTTTTTTTTTTTTTACAGTATTACAAAAAAAAGACTGATACTTTGGAACAATAATTATAAAATAAAATATTATTTAAACAAAATATATAAAAAAAATGTCCTTGAGTTGAAACCATAAGAAACCCTTAAAATGACAAAAAAATTATATTTAAACAATTAAAAAAATAATAACAGACTTTTGCTTCTTTCAGCTATATATATATATATATATATATATATATATATATATACAGCTGAAAGTATAATAAAACAAAATCAAAATAATAACTTTAACTAATATATTATTAATCAAGTCCAGTAACTTTGACAGCACTAGTTTCTTTATTTTAGTTATTTTTGCAACCTGCAAAATCTCCAAGAACCATAAGAAACCCTTAAAATGACAAAAAATTATAATTAAACAATTAAAAAAAAAAAACATACTTTTGCTTCTTTCAGCCATATATATAAAACACTAGTTTCTTTATTTTAGTTAGTTTTGCCGCCTGCAAAATCTCCATGAAAAGTAACACTTTACAGTCGTTTCATTAGTTAACTATATTAGTTAAGATGAACTAACAGTGAGCTATACTTCTACAGCATTTATTAATATTAATGTTAATTTCTACTAATTCATTTTTAAAATGTATTGTTTTTGAATTTTAAAACGTGTATTTGTTAATGTTAGTTAACTAACATGAACAAACAATTATATTTAACTTTAACAAAGATAAATACATTCTGTCAAATGAATATCTCTCTCATATTTAGTTCATCATATATTAACTAATGAGATCTTCTGGTAAAGTGTTACCAAAGGAACATACGAAACATTCATTCTGCTGACAAAAGCGTGTGTGTGTGCGCGTGTGCTTGTGTGTGTGTGTGTGTGTGTGTGTGTGTGTGTGTGGCTGTATCACCTACTTGGTTCTGGTTCAGGCATTTCCACAAAACACTTTCACAACATCTCATTACACAACAAGGATAAACATCAAGGGCAAATACACACACACGTACTATACAGTAAACACACACACACACACACACACACTATACATTAAACACACACACACACACACACACACACACTATACATTAAACACACACACACACACACACACACACACTATACAGTAAACACACACACACACACACACACACACACACACACACACACACACACACACACACACACACACACACACACCTCCGCTCATGATGTATTCTCTGAAGAAGGGAACTCTGAACCAGAAGGGAAGCATCAGCAAGTACGGCGTGAGTCCCGGGAACATCTGAGAGAATCCGGACGCTTCCGTGCAGAAGTTCCCGAATCCGCCGGCCACCAGCACACCGTGAGGATGAAAGCCGAACAGATAATTATTCCGAGGGTCCAGATCCGCAGTTTTTATGAGCTAGAGAGACAAAGAAACACAGTCTTAGCCGTTCACTGAACACAGATCTGAAGTGATTGTAGTTCATCAATGCTTTGGAAAACAGACCAAAGGTTGGTCTCTATTTACCTCAGATTACTGTAGAAGAGAAAGCACTTCAAGTGAAAAAGTTTAAGTTCATTCTAAATCAAATGTACTGAACTAAACATTTTTATATTATACAAAATATATATATATTACTAAATAATTTGGACTCTAAAACCAAAGCCAAATGTGACACTGGACCACAAAATCAGTCACATGGGTCAATTTTTTGAAATTGAGATTTATACATCACATGAAAGCTGAATAAATAAGTTTTCCATTGATGTGTGGTTTGTTATGATAGGACAATATTAGGTCGAGATACAACTATTGTAAATCTGGAATCTGAGGATGCAAAACAATCGAAACATTGAGAAAATCTCCTTTAAAGTTGTTCATTTATGTTGGCGATTGTGCAGCATTCACTCACAGAAATACATGTTTTATATATTTACGTTAGGAAATTTACAAAATATCTTCATGGAACATGATCTTTACTTAATATCCTCATGATTTCTGGCATAAAAGAAAAATGGATAATTTTGACCCATACAATGTATTGTTGGATATTGCCACTGATATCCCCGTGCGACTCGAGACTGGAGACGTGATCCAGGGTCACAAACGTCCAGGGCTTAAAATTAAAACTCGCCCCAAGAGTAAACCTCGGCGTTGGAGAGTATATGAAGCGGTGTCACTCGCCAGATGAATGTGCGAATACTAAACTGAGCTCTCTTTCACGTCTCTGTTACACTAAATCATGCCAAACACAGTGAGTATCCTAGCAAACATAGTCGGTTATGTCTTAAGTGAACGTAAACAGTTGAGAAAGAAAACACACGTGTGTATCAGTATTAGGGCTGAACGATACATCGAATTTTCATCGTCATCGCGATATGAACTCGCGCGATGAACACATCGCAACAGACAGCCTGACACGATGAATAATGCCTGGTTCAGATTACAAGATTTTTGTGTCTGTTATGATAGTCACGGAGTCAGATTAGGCCACGTTTTTGACTCCTAAAATCTTGTCATGTTGTGGACAAGAAACATGTCAGACTACACGTTGCTTTCCGACCAGTCATCGCGTGCCGTCACACTCACACATTCACTCGCAAACATTCAAGCACACAAACACACACTCACTCGCGCTCGCTCACTCACTCGCGCGCACACACAAACACACACACACACACACTGTTGCTCGCGCTCTCCTCTCACTCACTCTCGCTCACATACTCAACCCGTCATGGAGGACCGTTAAAAAATTAAACATGCTAGTCTTTCTGAAGTGATCAGTGTTGCCAACTATTTTCAAAGGAAAGTAGCTAACGCCTCCCCTAAAAGTCGCTAAATGTCGCTAGATGACGTCATACGTCAATTAGCATATTCATTACGTCATCGCGGCGTACTTGCGTTCTGCCTGCCTAATGTTTTTTCTCGTTAAAATCATGCTCACATACTGTATTTTAATATAACATAACATAATATAATATAATATAGCCGAATGTCCAATAAAGCTGTTCTCATTTACTATATTTTTTTGTCAGACAATAGAACGAGTAGCTGTTGAATGACTATTTTATATATGTGTAAAATGATCTGAATTGAAAGAGTTCGCAACTGGGTGAACTAAAGCACTGTGATAGTGAGTATTACAAGTGATAAGCACAAGTAATAAAATAAAATGGTCAAACTAAATTCTTTAAATATAAAACAAGATAAGTGATAAGTCCGTGGAAACAACACTGCTCATTCACGTCTGTTCCGTGCTGCTGCTCCTCTCTCAGCCATTCACTGAACAGGGTAGACGCAGAGAGAGGTGTGTGACGGCAAGGAGAACGCAAACCTCGCGCTCGCAGGACTGTGCTGGCAACATTTGGAGGTTACTGAGGTTTGTCAAAAAAGTAGCTAGATTTGTCGCTAGTCGCTTTTTTGAAAAAATGTCGCTAAAGGGGTCTGAAAAGTCGCTAAAAATAGCGACAAAGGCGCTAAGTTGGCAACACTGGAAGTGATGTCGTGAAGCATCGCAGACGCGACGTAGGTTGTCGCCCACTATGACACAATACGAGATGAAACGATCGAATCTTGCGTCCCAACGCCCGTTGTCGTTTACGAATCCCCACAACACCCATACGTCAAACGGATCGTGCCAAAATCGCGCTAAAATCGTGTAATCTGAACCAGGCAGGTAACGTTAATAAACGTTTGACCTATCACGCAAATAACCTATTAAAGCACTAAGATGGAACAGCATAGCTAACATTCACATTTGAATATTTATCGCAAGTCATATCGTCATCGCAATATTAAACAATCTTATCGCACATCGCAGCTTTTCCTCATATCGTGCAGCCCTAATCAGTATGTTGGATCTGTGCCTTCGCTCTTAAAGTGACAGCAGCCGAATAAACCTGAAATAATTAGTGTTTCTAATGTTAATCAAACAACTAAAGAGACAAAACCACTCACTGCTCTTGACTGAATAACTTTTCTAACTTTAATAAGGATTAAATAATAGAGATGTTTAATTTATACAGTCAAGACTTTGCAGTGTTATTTCACATTTGCTTGCTTTATTCAATTTCTGCACCTGAAAACTACTGTCAAACCTGAAAAACACTGTTTATTTCATTTGTTTTCTTTGTTATATTGTATTTATTTGTGATTTTGCTTATAATTTGATTATTTGTTCTTATTTTATAATTGACTGTTTATTTATTTATGAGTTAGGCAAGTAGTTTTAGCTATGGTATCGAAACTGGAATAGAGAATTGTGAGTTTTCACTGGTCTCTAAAATGTTGGTGTCAGTACTGCCTGTGTTTGCAGAAACAGTTTCATGGCCATTGGCAGGTGAGGAAAAACATTTTGTCTAAAGAATTTGTGCACCAAATTTGAGGTTAATATCACAAACATTGAGGTTCCTGTGAGATTTTGTTTAGGCGCTGTCCCAAAAATAGCCACCGGGCGGCAAACACACTATTGAAATAGTTTTTGAAACATGTTCTCCTGTTACAAATGAACACATTTCAGTCACATTATCACAAAACAGTCACCTTGAGTCTCAGACCTTTCCAACAATATGCGTTTAGTCAAAATTAGAAAACGATTTGACTCATAAATGTATTTATGCCATATCAGCAGCAAAGCTATTTTCATTGCGAAAACAGAATAAACAACATTATTCATACAATTAACAACAAACTATATTAGACATTTCAGGTTAATACAAGATATAAACTCTAAAATCCATTCAGGTGATTTTGACTAATAAATAAAATAGTGCAGTAAATTATGTAAAATATGAAACATGACTCCGCCCACTAGTGGGAGGAGCCAGCTAAAATGTATTAAAGTACAGTTTCAATGATAACGCGACCAATTTTGTATGAATTTTGAGTGTTTGAGCATTCACATGATGTCTATTTTTTGATGATTGCTGAAAAATGCGAGCACGCAACAAAAAAAATCAAAAAAGCACGTCAAGTGTCCAGGTGCCTATTAAATCATTCACTGAACAAATGCTCGCATAAACTCACTGTGATGGGG